>CAAKHD010011381.1:111164-150154 GCA_901007705.1 Fistularia tabacaria | reverse complement strand
TCTACCAATATAGTCCCTATCCCTCCTCTGTCCATGACCCAACCATCTCAGTCTGGCTTCTCTGACCTTCTCTCCAAAACATCTAACATGAGCTGTCCCCCTGATGGACTCATTTCTGATCCTCTCCATCCTGGTCACTCCTAAAGAGAACCTCAACATCTTCATTTCTGCTACCTCCAGCTCTGCCTCCTGTCTTTTGTTCAGTGTCACTGTCTCCAAACCATACAGCATCTCTGGTCTCACCGCTGTTTTGTAAACCTTTCCTTTCATTCTAGATGAAATTCTTCTATCACAAAGAACCCCTGAAACTTTTCTCCACCCATTCCAACCTGCTTGAACCCATTTCTTAACCTCTTTTCCACACTCTCCGTTGCTCTGGACTGTTGACCCTAAGTACCTGAAATCCTCCAACTTCTTGATCTCCACTCCCTGCAGCCTCACCGTTCCACCCGGGTTCCTCTCATTCACACACATATATTCTGTCTTGCTGCGACTAACCTTCATTCCTCTCCTTTCCAGAGCAAACCTCCACCTCTCAAGATTTTCCTCAACCTGTTCCCTGCTCTCACTATAGATCACAATGTCATCTGCAAACATCGTGGTGCATGGAGATTCCTGTCTAACCTCATCTGTCATCCTGTCCATCACCACTGAAAACAGGAAGGGGCTAAGAGCACCGAGTACTCTTCCTACCTGTCTCCCTGATCACATTAGCTGTCGCTGTCCAGTTCATCTGGTAGTCACCTCTTCTTCCCTTCCCTCTCTTTTATTTTCATCATTCATCAACTCTTCAAAGTACTCTTTCCATCTTCCCATCACTATTCTAGCGTCTGTCAATACATTTCCCTCTCTATCCTTAATCACACGGGCCTGCTGTACATCCTTTCCATCTCTATCTCTCTGTTTTGACAACCTGTATAAATCATTCTCTCCCTCCTTACTGTCCAACCGAGCATACAAGTCATCGTATGCCCTTTGTTTTGCCTTTGCTACCTCTATCTTTACCTCACGCTCCATCTTCTTGTACTCCTGTCTGTTCTCTTCAGTCCCCTCAGTGTCCCACTTCTTTTTGCTAACCATTTTCTCTGGATACATTCTTGCACTTCCTCATTCCACCACCAGGTCTCCTTATCTACTTTCTTTCCAGACGACACACCGAGTACTCTCCTACCTTTCTCCCTGATCACATTAGCTGTAGTTGTCCAGTCATCTGGTAGTTCTCCCTGACCACCAAGAGCCTTTCTCATCTCCTCCCTGAAAACCATACAGCACTCCTCCCCTTTTAGCTTCCACCACTTTGTTCTCTCTTATTCAATGTCCCTACTCTCAGTTCCAGACTCTTGCCTTTCCTCTTCTCTCTCTGCTTCCGAACACGCCTTTCTACTCTCCTTCTTCGACCCACAGTAGCCCAATTTCCATTGGCACCCTGTAGGTTATCGGCACCAGTGGCGGTCGTTGTTGACCCGGGCCTCGACTGATCCGGTATGAAATTTTTAGGTTTGATTGGCATATTTGGTTTTGGCAAAAGTTTTATGCTGGATGCCCATCCTGACGCAACCCTCTGCATTTATCCGGGCTTTGGACCGGCTCAGAGAGACACTGGCCTGTGCCACCCCGAGTCCGGCTCCAGGAGACACTGGCCTGTGCCCGCGCTGAGGCTGCATTTCATGTTAAATAGCTAGTCCACAAAATTGGTATTGGTATGTAAACTACCTGAAATTATCCAACAATTGGATGCATTTTGTTATCCCATCAATGAAATCCCGTAATTTCCTATTTAATTATCTTCGACTCTCTATAGCATTCATTCCCTATAAGCCCATGAAGGATTTGTATCATGTAAGATTTTTTTGAATTATGGATAGATGTATTTTTTGACATAGACACATGCAAATTTATGGCACCATCACAAGAGGCAAAAAATGGAAATCGTCATCTGCATCTACCAAAATCCATGCAAGGTGGCACATCTGTGGAAGCAGATCAATTACATGATGAAAAATTCTAGGTTGTATTTTTTGTTCCAATCGCACTAAAAGTTGAAAAGGATAAATTCAAACAGCGATACTGTAGTTAAAATCATCCACGCAATGGAGCTGATATGTTAACTTCAGGATTTTTCAGTTAGACTGAAGGAGCTGGTTCCTACTGTATTAACACCCCCTCTGCTCCATAGAGCTCTTGGCCTATGAAGGTGTAATGAAGGTGTTATGTTATAGGCATGCTTAAATGGATCCTGTATCCACAAGCTGTTTGCCTGCCCAAGGGTCTCTTTTCTGTTTCATGGAGTAAAAATAAGATGCTGTTTAATAGGCAGACCATTAAAACGTTCAGTGTGAGCACACAGTAGTCATATGTTTGATAGAGACAGTGTCTCTTTGCTGCTATTGATTCAGATGCACACAAATGCAAATCATCATAAACAGGCCTCTACTATGAGGCAGAACACTGTGGCCCTTCAGGTATTATTTTGAAATTGACTTATCATCCTGAATGTTCATTTACCTCTCCCCCTATGCAGTTTATGTTTATCTATAGCCAGGAAGTCTGTGGACACTTGCGCCCTCCCCCACCTCATACCCAAGCACTCTGGCATTGTGGGGAGAGAAAAAAAATGTAGGTCTTACTCTTTCTAGCAGCTTCTCAAAGATAAGATGATCAGCTACCTTGAAAATACCATCCGTAACCGTAACAATATGATAAGGTGTGAAACAAAACCATTCCGTCAGTAACCATGCCAGACCGACCAATCAATGCATAAGGGCACCCTGGCACAATCAAGTAGTCCCATGCCTGATTGTTGGTGAGGTGCAATACATATTTGAGTAACTTCTTGTTTTTTCTCCATGTACCTGAATGTTAAACATCCCTGGCTAAAGGAGTGGCTGTCATTTTCTCCACCTCTATCAGAGGAAGTAGGATAGAGGGGAGTGTATGAAATGAGGTGTGAATAAACACAGCAACTGACCAGATACATAATTGAGAGAGACTAATTCATGCTTCCAGAGGTACCTGCTCAATATGTATGAGCTGCCTCTCCGGCATAGTGTTAGTGTGTCTGTGTTTTTGCATGAATGACCATACAACCATGTTTCTTATGATGTGTCTCTGAGAGCTTTTTCCGATGCTTTGCGTTTCGTGGTTTCTTTGAGCATCCTGGTGGTCCAATACACCACAACCATAAATTCAAAAGAAAGAAAGAAAGAAAGAGAGGATGTACATTTCTAACATGAAAGCGTATGCAAATACTGAATGACTCCCTCATTAAATTATTGTATGACTTCAAAAGCAGAGACTGATAACTAGTGTCAGAAATGGCACCCTTGATCCAGCATCCATGCATCTTAGATCAGCAGGAGCGAAATTGGATATAGATAAAAGCTAGTGTGAACCAACTCAGAGGCCTGTCAGTGTGTGACGATGGGTGAGGCTAGAGAGGTGCCCATAACCCAGCCCAGGCCTACTTCCTGTCCCAGATTACCATTGGATCACAGACTCCCTATCCTCCCTGTCCCCTGGGTCATATCAGAGGAGTTCACAACCATATCCACACACACGTTTGCGGTACTGCCGTGTTGAGAGGGCAGCCTTGCGCAGCTGCTTGAATCATCCAACATCAGCTGGAGAGCCGGACAGGAGCATAAACTTCATTATGCTAATGGCCCCACACACGTGCAGTACATTCATACACGCTGGGGAGTTCCCTCCCTGACTGTATGTGTAGTTATCTTGTGGTTGAACAGGGTTCAATATCAGCCATAAAATCACACACTTTCCAAAAAAATCACGTGATACAGCAGTACTGTTATGAAATTTTACCTGATTGAGTTTTCTCTTTGTGTCTTTCCGTAATGCAACACTAGCTGAATATATGCTCAGCCTGGATGATCACAAGGGAAGCCTCTGCCTCCACGACACAATCTAATATCTTCTACTCATAACTTTAAGTGCACACACTCAAACACACACATACTGGAAACACACAAAACTAATTATGGTGAATCTTCCTAATGGCTCTGGAGTTTAGATTAATGATGGTTTGGGGAGTTCAATACCTTTGTCTCATCATTTTTGTGTGAGCATGTGCACATTTGTGTCTGGCATGAGGAGTGGGATATTAAGAGTGTCTGGTTGCTGGCTGAGCTCGAAGGATGATGGTGATGATGAAGGGGGAGGGGAAGGGGACTGTCCCACTTAGAGATTCTCTTCATCTCTTGTCACACACCTACGCTCGCCAGGCTACCCTTCACTTGCATGATAAAACATTGGGATGCTGGAATTGCTCCCTTCTCCTTTTCATTCTTATCCACCTCTGTTGTTTTGCGATCTGCTTGTTGCACTTTGAGGATTTACTTTTTTTCCCCCCACATCCTGGTACTTTATCTTGCCCTGGCTGATATGCTCCTTCTGTCTGTCTTACAGTTCTCGCAGTTATCTTTCCGTCTATTATGGGCTAACAGATGACACATGTGCTCTCCTTTTATGCAAAATGAAGTCCTTGCCACCAAGCCCTTATTGATAACGTTTTCAGTGAATAGAGAGTCGTACTGATCATGACATAAGATAGGAGCTGTATGTCTTCATTAGCAGTCCGCCCCCACCATTTCAGTCTGTCTATATTTTCTTCTCACTCTACCCATAAGTCTCTTTTAATGTTTTCCTACCCCTTCACTCTCACTTAGCTCCCTGTTTGCCTCCATGCACAACCACAGCTTCTCTCTTACTGTTGTGATTTTTCAATATTTTATAATTCCCTGATTTCTCTTTCCTCCTCTTAATTCTCTTCATAGTGTGTACATTTTTCCTCAAATAGCTTTTTTGCCATCGTCAGTATTTCATTATTTATTAGTATATGGTAGCTGTGCTTGTTTGAACACAATGGCAGCTTTACCACAGAGGTATTGTCAGTGACAGTGTTGTAAATCTTCTCCATGCCTGACTTCACGTAGTTTGGCCTGCCCACAAGTTGACCCGAGGCATCGCTCTGTGTAAAAGCTGCTTGTACGCATGCAACGTACTGCCTGCCTCATTCTCATGCACTTTGTCTTTTTTTTTTTTTTTTCCCCCTGCAATACACTCGCAAACACACAGGGTGATGTGGGATAAATGAAAGTTTGATGGGTGCAATGAAACAGAAAATAATTTTATGAAAGGCTTTTAATTAATCACTGTGGTTTCAGACATTCAAGGTCAAGCTTGCTCCCTTTGTCATCTTCCTCACAAGAAACAAGGTCCTGCTGTCTCACACGAGAATATTTTCTGTCAAATCTTTTCCTATTCAGTCTTCATTCCCTTGATTGGCCAATCTGAGAACACAATGAGATTCTCTGTGTTGTGTCTCTCCATCTCGCTTTAAGCATGTGTGTGTTTGTGTGCTGGGCACGTGCATATACACTCTTGTGTGTCTAGCTGGTGTAATTGAAGTCGTAACTCAAAGCCAGCTCCAGTGCTGCTGCTGCCCATGTAAATCAGTAGCTAATAGATGGAGCAGGAGAGACATCGTGGCGCAGCATCCTGAATACACACACATGCACGTGCACATTACACACACGCCCGCCCTCTTCCTGCACTGACTGAAAGACTTCTCTTCTCTGTGGTTTAATGAGCATAATGTGTTTTATGCTCACTGGTTGACCCCTTTCAAACGTACACACAGCTCAATCTAATGTGTCTTTATGTTCTGCACTCCGTGCGAACCTCTTGAGGGCAATTTATCTCCAGTGGTTCCATGCCCAGACCCCTGATCTCATCCCCTTCTTCTGTTTATATTTTTCTGGTAGGCCTTCCTTTATCAAGCATTCACTTCTTCAGACTGGGTCGGACAGCGATCACAGTTTGGCCCAGAGAACAATAACCAGAAATAAATTCTACATAGGAGTTATATTACAGGTAATGTTTCTCTGAAAGCCAATCAGACGCCTAAACCCTCTCATTTAATCAGCGCACTGACATTGACAAACAAAGCCTCAAAACAGCTGACAGACAGCAAGCTCTAGTGAGACACATCACAAGCACTTTGAAGAATTTGCAAGCATGAATTACTTCTGAAGTAGTCTTTCCCAATTTCAATTCCTCCCAACTACATGCAAGATAATCTCCATTCATCATAAAAATGCAACAGACTTTTTGGAATTCACTTTATTACTCCAACGTACTCCAAGACACAGTGTCTTGACCTGTCGTCATGTCACCTTAGTCCGCAGATGATTTTTTAACTCTTCTTCCTCTTCTTGTGATGTTGCAGGGAACTGTTAATACCTTTATTGCATCATAAGGGGCTGCTTAACTATCAACAGTAAGTTTGGAAGTATTAATAAATAATCGCAAATATATCATCGTAAACATTTCACAGCATCAGGTTTTTATCAAATATCAGTTTTTCACGTTTGCCCTTGTTGTTGTTTCAAATCAGAAACTAAATTTTAAGTTATTTTTTTCCTGATCTCTGAATTTACATGGATGGATGCATTTAAAATGAGGTTTGATACTGTAACAGTTGTCATCACATGAGAGGACATAAAATAATCCTATATTAAGGCCATGACAGACATTCGTTCCAACTTCTACACTGGCCTATAACATGTTTAAGTCCCGATAAGATGGACTGTTTCAACATCAGGGCTGGTCCATTTTTCCCTCAACAATTTGTTTGCAAATTCCTGGTACAGACAGCAGTGCAGCCCACTAAGTGGGCCGGCCCCTCTAGCAGAACTGCCAGATGGCCAATCTGAGCCTGCTCTCAGGCAGGAAGGAAGAAAAAGAGGAAGAGAACAGCTAATGCAACTTTATTTTGGTATCAGTGTTGGTAATAAGATAGTGCTCCAGTGGAGGTTGTGTGTGATTTCGGCTGAATGTGTTCAAGGCTGGTGTTGGACAGAGCCCCATCACAAACCCTGTCTTAATGATATTGTGGAGGTAGTTGAAGGAAGGGACAATGAGAAGTAATATCCCTCTGACACAATGGGATCATAGATACATCGCCATCATTAGCATAGAAATGAGCCTCTGAGTTCAGCACGGGATCTACTTCTTCAGCCAGGGGGAGCCCCATCCGTCATTGCCCCTGGCAACCATTCCATTGTCATCAGAGACTGAGGTCCAGATGGGTCGAGCTGTGGGCTTGTTTATCAAGTGGCACAGGTTGATGAGGGGCAGCAAGCCAAAGTTTGCTGTTCTGCCAGGGATCAGGCCCCGTCTAAGCCCTCAGTCTTGACATGCTCAGGGCCCTGGCTATGGATTACCCTCTGGCTGTGCTAAAGCTAATGCTAAAGGCGGAGCAGGCAGCCATTAAGACTATAAGTCCTCTGGAGTGGAGCTGGAGTGGCTGCCTGCTGCTTTCCAAAATCCCCCCCAGGAGCATGTTATTACTTTCTCTCCTTTACATCGCTCATCTACCCCCTTCCCCCCTTGTTTCAACTGCATGCTGACTCTCACTCCCCCATGCTATGTTGGCAGGTGATTCTCAATATCTGTTTAGTTTGGTGCTATTTCTTTTAACAATCCTACTTTTTCTCATTCCATATTATGTCAAAAATCATCCCTCCATCACTTCCGGCCTGCCTTCCTCCCTGCTTTATTCAACCCTGTTATCTCTTTATGTCTCTTGCACTGAGGCTACTGCATGATTTCTCCTCCTTTGAACAGGCGAGAGAGTTGTATGATATATAGGGTTATGTAGTCAAATGGAAGAGTTGTCATGTCATTAGGTACATTTTACACTATATTAAAGAAGAGGACTAAAAGTAACAAACACCCACCAGCTCCTCTAATAGGATACTTCATTAGACTCCATCAATATTCACAAACTCAAGTGAGACCACTGAATATTCATGTTACTTTTAGGAGATTAGGTGGCATGTGATCAGGTGAGACACAAATCAAGGAAAGTTGAAATTGATCAGAACAAAAGGCTGTCATGGAAGTGCAAGATGAATGCAGTTTATTTTTTGTGTGTTGGGGGTGGTGAGGGGAAGAGACTGTGAATAACCCAAAACTGAGAAGGTAAAAGAATTTTATTCTGCCAAATAATTCGAAGTAAAACTCTTTGATTTAAATCTCTGGCTGTGTCTTTCTCCTGTGAACACTTGGCAGGGCACTTTCCGAGGGACTTTGAAGTTAGGCAAAAAAAGACACATCTGCATGTGTATGTGTGTTATAGCAGTGGTCAGTGTTTGTGGACTTGCGATACTTGCAACCTTAGCTACTGTATATACTTTTACCCAATGACTGAAATACCTTCTCATCTATCCTTCTCTTCGGACTCATAAACAGCAGTGTTTTGCAGCTTCCAGGCTGCAGTTTGCTGTCTTCCGCTCTCATCACAATGGGCTGCTGTTGGGCTTGCCCCTATTCCATACAAACCTCTGCTGAAAAAATAAAGAGGAAACAAAATACAGTGTGGTTTCAGCTCTGCAGTTTTGTGTTGCTATTAAACAAGACAAATTGAGCTTGCATGGAAAAAGATTGAGATAAGGGTTCAGTGAGCCATTTGGACCCCATGCTGTGTGGATGTGTGTGTTTGTGTAAATAGTAATGACAGTAAATGCATAGGAAACTGCTGAAGCACAAATACCTCCTGATTGTTGTGGTTAAGAGCAAATACAAGGATATAACTCATATCATTAGATTGTCATGTGGCATGAATCTTTTTTTTTTCACGGATTTTGAAAGCATCTGACTCTTAATTGAATTGTCTTCAGTCATGACTTGTGATGTATATACAAAGTTCTGGCTCAGTTTTATTGAGTCTGTTCTTCATATTGTGAGATCAGATCAGCGAGGCCTTTAAAAGCATCCTTGCCCTATCCTGCTGTTCATGATGATTGGGTTGCCCTGGAAACAGCAACTGCAGGTAAAATGTACACGATGATGTCAAAATTAGTGTTCAAGGTTGCTTCAGATTTATTAGGGGTATCTGTCTCTACCCGATCAGCCATGAATTATATGTCCTGGCTGAAGACAATAGGCAGACTTGTCAGTCCCTCTAACTTCATTTTGTTGACCTCTCAGCAGAGGATGAAACAACTGTCCAAAATAAGCTAGGGGATGAAATCAAGGCAAATGTAGAAATGCAGTGTCACTCATGCACACTGATAAACCATTGGTAAGTGTGATTGCTTCACTAATGCGTATCGATGCTAATCAATTTATGCTCACACTTGTGCATGAACCCTCAAGTCTCATTGTACACAGAGCAAAGATGGGTCTAACGAAGATATCACACTGATTGGGTGCGCGTGCATAGCGAGCGGTGCTATTACAGCATCCTCCTCAGCTGTCTTTCTTTTACACTGCACACTGTACTTGCATCATGCAGCATCTTTCTTCATTTTCTGCTTCTTGCATCAGCGCATGCATGAGACTGGTACAGTAGGAAGGCTGCAAAGTGGAGGGAGAACAAACTTTGCTGTCGACGTGGACACGTGTCAGAGGATGTGACTTGCTGCTCGGTGAGGTAGCTTTTTTCCGAATGTGACATTTCCCAGCTAGAGTATTCTACGGGAGTGTGGACTTAGAGGTTGTTTTCTGTGGTGGATTGCGTTTTTCTTCCCCTCATTACTCTTCTGCATTTCTACCCATTCAATTTTATTTGTCTTCCTGTTTGCTTGAGTGACTGCTTCATTTAAATAACTTGTAATAGCTCATGATGCTCTTAATGGGGCTTGAATAATTACCACATTTTATCTTTGAAAAGGCATTTCTGTAATCCCTAATGTGCAGCATGGTTTGTTTTTTTCACCTTGGCATGGAATGAAACTTCAAATGAGAATGGAAGGGATTTTGTTCTATGCCAATCCAGTCATGCCTGGGTCCACGTCCACAGTTTCAGAGGTTTTATTTACTGCAGAAAGAAGGAAAAAGGACTGCCAGGATTCTTCAGGGCTCAGGAGTAATTCCAGATTGAAGCCGAGGCAACAAAGATGACTAACTGTAGATGCAAGCTTGAAATACCAATGCAAAACGGGGTGGTCTGGCAATGCCTTTTAGACATGCATCTTTTAAATGCAACCAGATTTGCGCAAGCTTTATTATGTCTGATGCAAATCTCACTCTACCCAACCTGCATCCATTTTTAGCTGGTTCACTTATCTGTGGCTCGGGGTAAGGTGTTATGTCGAGACCCTGGGCTTTCACCAAAAGTAGTAAATAAGCCAGTCGCTCATCTCAAATCTTAGTGTAGAAAATCATGAAATGTGAAATGGGGGGATGTAAAAATACTAAATCACAGTATGTATATAACTTAACCTTCTCATTAGTTTGGTTATCTCAAAAATGAATGACCACTCACAGAGAATGTGTGTTCCAGTGCCAATATTAAATTCAGATTTAATAACCTGATTATACTGCACCAATTTTATAAATGCAAGGCACTGAATTAAACTTAAAAGCCCAATGAAAAAGAAAGAAGGAATAGGAGACACAGTGAAATAGATTTCTTCACTCATACAGTATACTATAGATTAATGTTCAAATTGTTTTGCATGTATATACTTTCATTCTAAAGGGGGAGGGCACAGTGGCGCAGTGGTTAATGATTCCAACAGGGGGTTGGTCTTTCAGTATAGCTTTAGCATTTATCCTCATGCCTGTGTTGGGATTCCTCCTGGTTCTCCATTTTCCTCCCACTGTCCAAAAACATGTAGAAGGTTATTAGGAGACCCCGAATTGCACAGAACAGAATGCAAGATTGAATGGTCGTATGTCTCGATATGCTTCCCCCTGTAGGATTGGCAACCTATCTAGGGTGAACTCACCTCGCCTCTTGGCCCAATGACAGCGAGGATAGGCTCCAGCACCCCCTGTGACCCTGTAACTAGTCTAGATAACGAATTAATAAATATTTTCATCCTTTATCTTTTACATGTATCATCTTTCATCTGTGCAGAGATCAAATCAAAAGGAACAGTGTTTTTAGACAGTGCAAAAAGGCAATCATCTTGTCATCCCATAAAAAACGAAAACATCTACAAAGTACAACGTTGTGTACTTTACTGAGGTGTACTGTATCCCCCATAAAAACTTACAATCAAATAAGTAACTGTCGACGTAAGGTGTGCATTTTGATCAGGATCTGACACAGCTAATTTAATTCTCACCATAAAATGTCTTCAAATTAAATCTCATGACTCCAGAAATTGGGGCTCTCTTTTTTAGAAAGATTTGAATTATTTCCATTATGTATGCTTGTGATATCCATTATTTTGTCAGGATACTGTAATGTATATGGGTTGTTTTTCTTTTCTTTCCACATTTCTTATGCACTTTTTGCCAAACTAATCCTCTACTCAGGATATGACAGCGGGGCCCTGGTTGCGGTCACACCTGATGTACCTGCAGCTAATCCTATCCTACTACTAATGTAACTGTAACCAATCTTGTCACAGCACTCAGGGCAACCTCCTTTGTGCTCATGGCCATCAGACTGTATAACAGCAGTCTGGACGGCACACAACTCTGACTGTTTGGAGGTGCATCCGTGTGACCACCATCTCACTACTCACTCGCTCACACGTGTTGTGTCCTAACCCCGTTGTCTACTCTTATCCCTATTGATATCACTCCATCGCATCCTGTTTATCGTTGTCTTTGTTTCATTGTTGTTGTCGCTGTCTTTAACCTTGCCCTTGTTGTCGATTTTTTTTTTTTTTTTTTTTTTGGTTGTCTACTCTCACCCTAGCTGTCTATTTATTTATCTTTATAGTTATTTCTTTTTCTTCTACTTTTTGACTTTCTGTCCTTTAATTGTCTCTCTTATTTATATTTAGACGATTCATTGATATCGTTATTGTTGCGCTGCTGCGACAAAGGAATTTCCCCAATGGGGATCAATAAAGTACTATCTTATCTTCTCTTACCTTAACCTCAGCTTCATCCTGATGTCTCAGTCGCACCTCTCAACCATCTCCTCCCTCATTGATTTGCTCTTTTCCTGTCCTTGCTTGATACATGTCTAAATACATCGCTTTCAGACAGACCGTCAGACACCCTGCCCTGCTTTTGTCTTGTGTGTTTCCTATTAATATCAATGCCCTGACTTACAATTCCCAGCATAACTCAACCTTGTCTCCTCTGGTGCACCAAATTTAATCTTACCTTGTATTTCTTCCTCAGTGCCATCAGAACTTGTATTTCCAAAACTTTGAATTGTCTGACATTTTTTGCACTTTCTTATTCCCTCATTTCTTTCCTTTTCCTTTGTTGCTTGCGAATATAGCCTGTGCACCACCATCTTTTACTGCCCCACTGCACCCAGAAATAAACGCAGCCACAAGTTGTGTGTTGTGAAACAGAAATTACTTTGTATGCATCATCATCACTGCTGTTTCCATCCATCAAAATGGTTATCTGCTCTTACCTCTCTCTCTGATTCCCTCTTTGTTCCTAATTATTTGCAGAAAGCAAGCTACGAGTGCAAAAGACCAACCATTCTCAGGTATACCTGGAGGGCAGTCGTGTCAGGATCAATTGCTCTGTCGCCTCCAACACTAGCCAGGACTCCCAGTTTGCCATACTGTGGTACGTGAGGCATGCTACGGGGTCAGAAGCTGATGAGCTCCTGCTGCGAATTGAACGATCTGGGGCCTTTGAGTACGGTGCCTACGCAGATGAGGAGAGACTGCGGCGCCGTGTGCAGGCTGAGAGGCTATCACCCTCTCTGTTTGTGTTGACACTGAACAGAGCGGAGAAGAGTGATTCAGGGACATACTATTGCCTGGTGGAGGAATGGCTGAGTGACCCAGATGGAGCCTGGTATCGACAGTCCAGGGATTCATCGGGGCTCTCACAGGTTCTGGTGAGACAGCCAGGTGAGCAACCAGTGCAAACAGCGGGTTCCCTTTTGCAGGATACATATCTGTCAGCACTACAGGGAAATAGCAGCTGCCACTTTAGCTTTGCATGTTTCAATTACTTCGAGCAATGATGACCTAATCTCTTCTTTAAATTGCCCTTCAGTTCGCCATGCCTTCCTGTCCATCTATAGCAATCTACATGGCAGAGATCTGGAAGCAAAAATAGTTTGAGGATGTGCCAGATGTCACGATACAGACGGTTACAGCTTGCTCGTACATCAAACAAGCAATCATGTCATTATATTCAAACACTCCGAAAGCAATCAAAGTCAGACATCCAACCTAGAGGATCTCATTTTATGCAAACAAATAAATTAAACCTTTATTTCCAAATTACAATTTTTTCCTATAACCTTTGTTCCTTACAAATGTTCAAAGATAAAAGACCCTAAACCCTGTTGTTAAAGGCATTTGTGTATCAAGGCTTCTTTTTCCCAAGGTCACTGAAAATCCTCTTCCTTTTGTCAGCTGCTGTGTTAGAATGCAGAGTGAAATAATTGAAATGGCATCTGTCCAGCCAGTGTGTGTGACGATCAGAAGCCAGAGGGGTGAAGAAAATGGTTTTCTTTGTACAGATAACAAAAGTAACACTGGTTCCACTATAAATGACTCTCTAATACAGATTACTGAATATATGCACTCCAGAGTTTTTCCCCATATGTGGAAGTATCATTTATATCTTGTAATTTCACTGGCAATTTCAAAGCTCTACTTGGCTTTTTGTAGGAGCTCACTCAGTCAGGAAGGTGTAACATTTGTATTTTCTATACACATTCTAGCTATTAATAATATATACCTGTTTAAACATTTATCGCGGTCCTTAAAACATATTTGTCTAGGAAGTCATTGCCTCTCCCTGGGCCATTGCATGTCAATAGATACAGCCATTAGAGTTCAGGTTGTATCTAACGCTGCTGAAGAGTTCAAAGACTGCTGGAAAGTACAAGCAGCAGTTTTCTCTTTTGTTTAGACATTTTTGAAGTTCTTGTCCACAGGCACAGTTTGCATTGGTACAGGGGGTTAACTGAAACTGACTCTTCGTTGGAGTTGCCTGGAATGCTAGCAAGAGTTTAAGTATAGTTTATACCAAGAAAGAACAAGTCGTATTTTATTGAAACACCTAACTGTATGCTATTTCTTAGAAACTGACTTTGCAAAAGTAATTACTGGCCTAGAGCAGAGTTAAAACTACTGATACTGTCAATTACAAATGGAAATTTCCACATGAATTCACAATATTTAAAAATCATTTCCTGTTTAGAAACAACATAGCATGAAATACATTACTCACATATGCATGTTAAAGACTGAAGTGGCCTTAAAATGCAAACAGTGCGCCAGCTGCAAGAGAAAGACCAATTATTTCACCACATTTCCCACATGCCACTCAAATGCCTCATAATTTGCTGCTTTCATTGTGATGATTAAATCTTAAAATAATCTTTCAAACAAATAATTTCCATTTCACGTTTTGGACAGGCATAGCTGACTGGCCCTTCTTTAGAAGTCTGTTACTTCAAAATGTGGATCTTTGCATAACCTCTGTACCCACATTATTTGCATATCTGTATGAATGGGTAAAAATCAAAATGATTTGAAAGTTCCATCGGTGTAAGTAGATGAGAAATAGTTCTTTAGCCCATTGACCTTTCAGTTACTGATGGATCTGACAACTTGCACAGCAATCCATTTTTTTCTTTATAGAGCAGAAAAGGGTAAAAATGTATGAAAGAAGCAGAAAGCTTTCAAGTTTCTGAACATGAGAAAAAGATATCCTCAAGTGGCTGCTATTTAACTCGCACTAATGTTCGAAGGTTCTATTGAGCTTTCTATTAATGAAGACAATTTTCATCCCATTAGCTGTAATCCAAGTACATTCTCGAAAAGCAAGATTTGTATGTTGAAATATTTCGCCACAAGTACGGTATTTCTGCCCCCTTGTCTTTCCTCTCTTTATAATCTTTTTTGTACTCTTCCAGAGATTCGGCTTCAGATAGAGGAGACTGAGTCGAACGTGACGGTGCCAGAGTCTGCTGCAATCCGACTGGGCTGTAGCATTTCTTCCCAGTCTTCTAGAGACTCCCGCTTCTCTGTCTCCTGGTATATGGAACACTCTAAAGAGGAGGAAGAGGAGGACCAGCCAGTGGCTGTGGCTAGCAAGCGGGACTGTGTATTCTCCATTGGACATGACGCCATTTTTGGCAATGGCAACTGCAGCCCCAGAGAAGAGGTTGGGCCAAATTCACGCCTTAAGTTCGAGAGAATGACCTCTGACCTGTACAGCCTAACCATCCTCGGCGCAAGGCCAACAGACGGGGGTCGCTACTACTGCCATGTGGAGGAATGGCTTCTCAACCCCCGCAGCTCCTGGTACCGCCTGGCCACCAATAATTCTGGATTCACCATTGTCAACATTGTGCAGCAAGGCAAGTGTTTTAGGAGTCAAAATCCCTTTCTTTTCAGTGTGTTGCTGAGAATGACGATTTGACCAACAGTATGAAAATAATAAGGAATACTCATCAAGGGCTGCTTCTTTGATGTATCATGATATCCCGGGATATGTCATACATCTTTAATTCTATAATATTTAAAGAAATAAGTATATCAAAAGGCCAAGAGTTAAGACTATTATCTTAAACTATTAAGGTTCAAATTCCTAAAATAAAGATAGCAGGGACCCAAAACCCCCACAAGTGGCTAAAACATATAATGACTGTAGTTCAATTCATGTCATAAAATAGACTTTCAATACAATTTTTTTTTTTAATTTACATTAGATTTGGTGGGGGCACAGGTTCCAGGTGATAATGTATCTGCCTAGTTTGATATTGTTTTGATAATTTATCCTTTTTTCTGTTTTTGAACTACTGCATTTATCAAATCAGCAAAAAATAATCACAAAATTCATTCATGAGCTCATGAGATGTGAACATTAATGCTCCCTCGGCTCCAATTAATTGGATAATAATTTAAATTACTGACTTTTGTTGTGTTTCTGGTTTAAATCATTTTTTTCAAATTTGTTGTTTTAATTTCAATTTCATCTCGAGGCTCCCCCATCGGTTTCTTGCAACTATTTCATGGTACAGTCTATCATTTGAAGACTTTGATTTCTACTTTCTCTGTCAACAGTGTCCACTGTCCAGTCAGTCGTTTGCTCCAATGATTCGCTCTTCTACTTTGTTTTCTTTTACCCCTTCCCTATTTTTGGCATCCTCCTTATCGCATTGTTGCTGGTGCGCTACAAGAGCCGCAACAACAGCAAGACCCAAGAAGGAAAGAATGGCGCTCCGCTTCTCTGGATTAAAGAGCCTCACCTAAGTTACTCCCCCACCTGTCTGGATCCACCTGCACTCAGCCTGCACCCCGGCTCTGTTGACTAAACATGGCTCCTCCCTGCAGCCTTGTGCACATCATGGATCCAGCCACGCTAAATTCAGGGAGCGACTCTGGACTCCAACCTCATTCAGTTCATAAATCCTACCTTGATGGCTGCCTGTGTAATATTGTCGGTGGTGGTGTTGTTGTGTGTGTGTTTGTGTGCGTGCGTGGGTGTGCGTGTGCGTGTGCTTGTGCGTGCGCACGCAGGAGTGCATGGGTGCGTGCATGCGTGTGGATGAGCAGTTTTAGCACATTTAATTGTGCCAGCGAGAGTTGAAGTTCAAGACTATCAGAAGTGTCCCTCATTTTGGTTTTCTGTGAAACTTAGTCTCATAGCTGCTTTTTTGTTTTCTATTTTCCCGGAAATTTGTCTATTTTTCAAGAGAACACAAACTGTGCACACTGAATAATAGTCCAACCTGGGAAAAACATTTAAGAGAAGGAACTCTATTATCAACTCTACCACTCAGTGGATGCCAAAAAAGTCTCTGCAATGATCCAAGAGCAGCCCCAGCCTGGCCCACTATGTTGGTTGCCATAGTGATGCTCTGCACCCACTGACTCCATAGCTGATGACTTGGTTGCTAGCCTGCATAGAGACAAAGGGAAGGACACACTCGGCTGTGTCCTGACTAAGGGGGAGTGTGTTGGCCCACCTGCCTCCACAGTGAATTTGCCTTGGCACACAGAAAGAGGTCCTGGTGCGCCACTTAAACACTGCCAGACACTCTAACCTCAGTCAGACCGCTCCTCTCATCTGCCCCCCCCTTCTACGTAAACCTACAGGAAGAGAAAATCAGGAAGGACAGTCAAAAATAATGAGAATAAATTTACTGATCCCCCCACTGAGGATATGCGTACTTTAAAAGGAGGGGATTTCTTTTGGTGCCAAGGCCTTCTTATTTCCATGCTGTCATCATGTGCAGTTCTAAGTTGGGTGCAGCTGATTGGCTCAGAGGCAGATTGTAAATATGTGTGCGCCCCTCCTGCTGAGGGTTTATAGTCCTTGTGGGCAGGAGGGTCGCTTATCAGCTCTTGTTAAATCTGTTGAATTGTCCTGCTTAGATTACTCTGTGGGAGTTACTGATTGAAATTAATTTCTTGCACATTTCTTTAAGTTCCTCAGTAAGACCACTGTGTTCTGTCTTTTAAAGATATAAGAGACTAAAAAGATGCAGAATCTGTTAAAAGAAGACTTGATTCATCAACATCCACACTAAAAATGTCAGTTCGTAGTAAAACACAGATCATCTGAAAAGTAATGGGGGGTTATTTGAGGTTTTTTTTTCATCTTAGAGATGTTTCTATTTATTTATTTTCCTTTTACAACTTTGTAGAGCTTTGTTGTTTTTTGTTTATTTGTTTTTATTTCTTTTTCACCTTGAAATTCTCTAAGAACTTTTTCTGCTGTTGTTCCCTGGCAACCACACCAAGCAGATTATGTCAATAGCCTGTGTGATGGCAGTGTGGTAGATGTAGAAATGCTAGAGTTGTCCTGCACAGTGCAGTTTTGCAGCATTTCATACCAGATTGTCAAGTTTGGTCAGTGTCAAAACACTGTATATCTATACCTATAATGAAAAATGCTGTGGCTTTACATGTACAATAGTTGAGAAGACAAATCACAAAAACTGATTCACTTAATGCTTTTTGCTTAAGTCGTGTTTATTTTGTGATGTGTGATGTAATGCCTAGGTAGGATGTTTGATTAAAGATGGCTGCAGCTGAACTGTGAAAATACTTTCACGAATCCTTGGATTCTAACTGAGGGTCATCTTTGGCCAATTCGACTCAAAGCAGCCAGTGACCCCAACTGGGCCGAACCTTTTCACAGCCAGACCGGACATGAACACTCTTGAAAGTTGTTGTCTCAACCGTGTCAACATGTATATTGCATGACAATATCACAAGAGGAATTTTGATGTTTTATAACTTAAAACTCTTTGAGCATTGTGTTTGTGACAGAGATGTGCCCAAATCCCCAACTTCCTGAGAATTCACCAGTCCCTAATTTACTTCAGTTTTTTTTGTTCAAAATCCAGATTTCCCCTTGCACCTGTGAAACCATTTGACTTTGACGTCGCTGATACCTGTCTTATTCAACTTGCTTCACTATTTTTTAAAAAGGTTCCTTTTCGCCACAAAATTCTGTGTGAAGTGCAGCTGGTGCTTTTAAGTCAAGAAAGTTAGAGATGTGGTTCTGCGCACAAGAACTTCAGATGAAACCAAACTGACGGTGTCTTCAAAGGAAAAGTGCTCACATTAGATGTCTTCATCTAATGTTACACAGGGTTCCAACAAGTGTTTTCACACCCAAGATATCGATGTGGATGACAAGGCCACAACAGCTGTTGGCCAGGTACAGGACGGAATCAACATCTACTTCAAATGGACAGGTAGTTGAACTGAATTTTGACACACTTTCAACTTTAAGACAGGCAAACACCCATGTGAGAGAAAAACACACAGCTAGTTAATAATAAACATTTTCAATGGTTTTCCAACTTTTCCAATGGGTTTCCATCCTTTTCCATCCACCCACCCAGAGAGGTTGAAGGATACACGTTCGTAGACACCTGCACACACAGAACAGATTGGCATACATACAACCATTAGATCAAATTATTTTTCTTGGTACATTTCTGAATGACATGTTTGCTAATGTGATATTTTCTGTTTAGCTTTCTTTTCTTGCGATTTGTTTCCCCTTTTTATTAAAATTCTTGGGATTTTTTTGTGCTTTCATGCAAAGTGTCAGAAGGGTTGAGTAAAAACGTGGGTCAATTTCTTTCAAAGTAATGTTTAATTGTTTCACATTAAAATAAGGAAAAGTGGCAAATTGGCACAAACAATTACAAAATCCAAAAAGTTAGTTTCTAGATGTTTACCTTTTTTTTAATAATCATGGCTAAATGAGCAGTTTTAAATAACGTCTACATTTTATATGAACATCAAACACATTACAACATTAAACTGTGTCTTGTGGCCCCTACTCTGGTACTCTCTTCTAATATGAGAAACTTCCATAAACGAAGAAAGGACATGTATATTTTTAGAAATAGAAAGAGGTTGTTTATATTGAAGTGATTATACATGAAGATAAATCTGTAAATAATTTTTGTATCCTGTAATGCAGATGGACATTTCATTCTCGTATGCCTATAGTCTATTCTGCACAGTATGTTTTTCCTCTCATGGGTGTTTTAGAGATTAGACTTGTGCGGATGAAGTATTGCCTCTTCAAATTGCAGGACTGAAGACTAGCTCTTTTTCCAGGGTAATAGTCTAGTCACGCATTTGGAGTGACGAGTAATACTGATTGGTATCTGATTGCGATTCTTCATCAGAAAACCAAGGAGCTGGTTTGTTGGTTGAATGATTGTCTTTATAAGCCTTGAACATTCCCAGAGGTGCAGGTGTTCTCTTATTACTGGACCTTATCTATTCACAATTTCACATCTCTCGACTCGAGCCAGGAATTGGAGGGAGTGGTTGTAGTGTGTTAAACATCACAATGCCGACAGCATTATTGGAACTCCACAGAGACTCTGTAATTGGTGTTTTTGTTGTTGTAATAATAACAATAATACTAATGATAAAACCATCCACAGCTGCCTCACAAGATTCATGAAGGCATTCTGATGGTATTGTAGCTGCAGTTTGAGGGGTGCATGTATCGACTATGTGCTGGCTCCAGATTTAGGTGTAAAATAGTTTGTGGTGATGTTTTCAGTTCAGCCAGTGATGCTCAGTGATGTATTTTTATATGACTGATTCGTTTTTCTTCTGTTAATCTGTAAGATAGTTGCCATCATGACCATTAAAAAGGCACTTTGCTATTGTCGGTTTATTGCAATAAAATACATACAGAGCAAATGCAAGTTTTCATTTCATCCACATATACATTTGGATATCTGGTGTCAATTTATCTCTCAACAGCAGTGACAGAGTCTGCTTTAAGCACCTTTCACAACGATGTAGTTCTTCTGTAACTGAAAAATCAGGGGCAGCGCCCTGCAGGCAGCTGGGTGTGAAAGTATGGCCAACACTGACCTTTAACACAACTGTTTATTTACACTAGGCCCTGTTGCATCAGTGTGTAAAAGTATCATGAAGCATATCAGAGGATAAGGGACTGTTGATGACTCTCCTACCCATCACTTAGCTGGCAACCTCTAAAATTCCTATATATATATATATATATATATATATATATATATATATATATGCATGCCTCATCCAATGCATATGCCCCCACTCACTCTCTCTCTCTCCCCCCAAAAGAGAGGAAAATACAAATACTCACTGGTCAATGCTACTCATAAACTCATTTTCTTGATTTGACTTTTCCCATGAATTCATATTAACTCATATTGATGCACTCATACCCAATAAAGCCAATAACAAATGTTGTACCACCCGTTCCATACATCACAGTGACAGACGGGCAAAATAGCATTTACTACAAGATAAATCATGGTTTGGTCTTTGCTTCTGGAGTTCGTAGTTCTTTATCTGAGCTCTGTGATGCATGCAGGTTACCCTGTAACAGATTTTGGGCAGCTCTTAACAAAACAATCTGTCTTGGCTGAAAGGACCCCCATGTTCAAAGATCTATTTGAGGCCTTTAGTGCCAATAGCAAGCCTTGAGATATTACAGATTTTATTGCAAGCAAGCTCTGTTGCAACTTCATAAGATCCAATAACAGCGAATCTTTCTTGTGCAATATCTCCCTTTCCCAGTTTCTCCAGTATCTTTGCTCCGTCTCCATTACCTCAACTCGACACCCTAGCAGGAAAGCCCAGCTGTATTTTTCATGAAGTAAGCTGCAGTCCCAGAACCACAGCTCTTGCTGTGGAAGCAGACACTGGAGGGCAAACGTATGGAGACAGCACTTAACCATCTGCAGCAGTCAGACAAATAGATTATGATTTATTGCCAGTGAGAGAGAAGGTGCTGTAGGGAATGCAAAGTTGGGATGGGTCTTCGCCTGCCTGCATGGTGAGCACAGAGGCATCACAACAAGGTCAGTGTCTAATCCAAAAATTGGATCGAGACTAACAGCATATCTTGTGAATGTCAATGGGTAATATTTGGCACTAAAACACATAACCAACAAAATAACATCCGCAGAATATGCTGTTCTGGTCCCGTAGGTGAATTTTAAAGGTATATGACTCTGGCTCATTGGACTCACCTATGAAAACTACAACATTGCTTTTTGTGCATTGACCCGTTCTGAGGTCTGTACACAAGACAGGGGCTGAGGGGAAATCAAAACAGGGGCATTTGCATGGGAAGTTAGCAGCTCACATGGTTAAAGCAGAGGGAGAAGGAGTAATTGCTGTAAAGGGAGACATATGCACCTTCTGTGGCTTGAAATGGTGAGGAAATGGATGATGGATCTAACAGCAGCAGGTTGTAATCTCGAAATTAGTACATAACGTGCAGGATCTGCTGAGCAGCATCAGCCATCAAGCACATTCACGCAGAAAACACCTTGGCACCCGGTGACGCACAGTGATAGCTCAATCAGGAAGACCTTATTGATTGCACACTCTCTCTGACTATTCCCACTCATTCAGCTGACCGTGACAGGTAAAGTAAACTGGTGGGTTTTGCCACGACCTCTGTGAGGCAAACATCTCATGAATGCATGTAAGTTATTGAGGTTGTAAACCCAATAGCCAATAATCCATCCCCATAATTTTGTAATCATGATGAATGAATAGATTAATGAATGAATGAATGTAGACTGTTATAAAACATGATATAGTGGTTGGCTGCAGCAATTTAATTAGAAAGCAAAGAGAATTTTTCCCCTCCACTCCTAGCCCCAATCTCATTTATTGTGCTCATGCCATCTTCCCATCCCTTAATTTTTTTTAAATTCAAGTAGCAGCCGTAGCAATAAGATAATTTAAAATTGGTCCAACAAAAAGAGCAAAAACTCCCAACAGGGTGTCTGCTGCTGTAAGTGAACCAGTGTTGGTGCCAGCCCGTCAGGCACATCCATTGCTTTGTGAGAAAGAACCAGAAAATAGGATAAAATTCATTTAAACATAAATCGCAGTAGAGGAAATGATCCCTAGATGTTGCATACTCTTAAAGATGCAGTACAAAACTACTGGCATAAAACAAATGTTCCCTAAACAGCTTATGACATAACAATAGCAGCCGCAGCCACATAGCCATACTCAAACTAAGATGCTGTAGGTTCACAAATGCAAAATTTTGACTTTATTCTTGCTTTAAACACAAAAGTGGTGTTTTGTTTGTTTATAAGCCCCATTAACATCTCAAAATAAGTTTCCGAAAGGATTCAAACCTTCTATTCTGTGCTACCACATGGACTATACCGCCAAATATGACAACAGTGCAGATTGCTCACAACATATTTTCCTTCCTTTCTTTGTAGTGCACATAATGACATTGGCCCCCTCATACAGCTGTATCTCAACTGATTGAAATGGCATTCAAACAACAAAAAAAACGATGGTCCCATATCATCTCTTATGAATAAAAAACATCCAAGACTTACAAACGCACACACTTATCCATAATTAATAAAAAATAACATTTTGTGTGCTTATGCTGGCTCTGTACAAGAAGGATTAAACTCTTGCAGTTGCTACCAAGGCAACATTCCCAAAGGATCTTTGTATTTAGTCCTACTCCCAGTAGGCCGCTCCCCTCCCAGGACCCGGGAAGCCTGGAGATTCTTATGTAGAGCTAATTATCTGTTCCAGGCATTCATTTTTCTCTGTGCTTTATTGAAAACTTAAATGAACATTTATTACCTTATCAATGGGTTGCAAAATGAACAATTCATCAGTTTTTTTTTTTGTATTGTAAAGGCTATCTATTCTTTATCTGGGTAAACCCTTTACTGTACAAGCGTGTTATATGGAACTTTTTTGACTGTATATAAGGTTAACTGAGGTTGAAATGTACCTGCAGTGAACAGTAACAAACACACAAAGGCATTTTAAACAACCAAAGTCCCATTCAGAAGAAGCTTTTGTCATTCAAGCATGCCAACCATTGGCTCAATGTGCCCTAGAGCTATTTCTTTCTATCAACATGCCTTTGTTTAGCTCATAATGCCGATAAAACACATGAGCCCTTAAAAATTAGTAGGACCTAAGCATAAACCGAGTATCGTGCAAATATATGTAGGAGAAATATGATCTTCATGCAGGATCACACATTTATTTTCCAACCATCCATCCATCTTCTGCTGCTTATCTGGGGTCAGGAGGGAGAGAAGCCCAGACATCCCTTTCCCCAGCCACTTGGTCCAATTCTTCTGGGTGGATCCTGAGGCGTTCCCAAGCCAGCCTAGAGACTGGCGTGTCCTGGGTCTTCCACGGTGCATCCTTCTGGCTGGACAAAACCAGAACACCCAACTAGGGAGGCTTCCAGGAGGCATCCTGACCGAATGCCCATGCCACTCATCTGGCTCCTCTCCACATGGAGGAAGAGCAACTCTACTCTGAGCCCCTTCTAGATGGCTGAACTCCTCATCCTATCACTGAAGGAGAGCCTTGACATCTTGCGAAGCAAACTCATTTTGGCTACTTGGATCTTTTTCAGTCACAACCCACAGCTTGTGACCATAGGTGAGGGCAGGAACGTAGATTGCCCATGGATTGGAGACCTCCGCCTTTTGGCTTATCACCTTTTTCACCAACACAGACTGTCAGAGTCTGCATCACTGCTGACACCGCATTAATCCACCTGTAGATGTCCCTCTTCATCCTTCCCCCATTAATGAACAAGACTTAGAGATTCTTGAACTCCTCTACTAGAAGCAGGACCTCTTCCCCAACTCAGAGTGGGCATTCCACTTTTCTCCGGCTGATACCCATGGTCTCGTATTTTGAGGTGCCGATCCTCATGTGACGATTCAAGGATTCAAGGAACTTTTATTGTCATACCAACACACCTTACAGTTTGTGGTACGAAATTTGTAGTTTTGTAGTTTTAAGCCATAAAAATCAAATAAATAAAAGAGCAAAAAAACAAAAACAAGAGTAAATGTAAGCATCTAACAAGTAAGACGGACAATTTGGTCAAGGCAGAAGTTAGCCCTGTTAGCACTAAATTTGCATGTAGAAGCAAGGAGGTAGTTGGTTGGCTTTTTTAAAGCCAACAGAACCACATCATCTGCAAAAAGCCCAAACCTGAGGCCACTAAACCGAATCCCATCATTACCTTGGCTGTGCCAAGAAATTCTGTCCATAAAAGTTATGAATGGAACTGGTGACAAAGGGCAGCCCTGGTGGAGTCCTACCCCTCACCGGAAACAAATCCAGCTTACAACCGGCAATGCGGACCAGGCTCTGACATCGATCATGCAAAGGCAGAAGAGCCCATATAAAAGGGTTCGGTACCCCATACTCCTGGAGCAGCCTGCACAAGATTCCCCACAGGTTACACCCTAATACCTTCTCCAGGTCCCCAAAACACATGTAGACTGGTTGGGCAAACTCTTATGTGCCCTGAAGGACCCTGTAGAGCGGGGGTGCACAGACTTTTTCAGCATGCGAGCTACTTATAAAGTGACCAAATCAAAATGATCTGCCGGGTAGATGAAAAAAGAGAGGGCTTAAAATTGGAGGTAACTCGCTGATTAGCTTGTTAGTTTTGCTGCACTTAGCGCCGTTGTTTGCGCATGCGGTGACCTAACTGTCGGAAAAATTCAGTTGTCATCTGACTGGCTGCCTTATATATCAATCAAGTGATGGGCTGGATGATAGGCTGACGTCAATTTTTTTAATGTCATGCGATCTACCAATACTACCTTTGCAATCGACTGGTAGATCCCGATCGACGTATTGAGCACCACTGCTGTGGAGGGTAGAGAGTTGGTCCACTATTCCATGACCAGGACGAAAACCACACTGCTCCTCCTGAATCCGAGGTTCAACGACCCAGTTGACCCGCCTCTCCAGCCCCCCTGGGTAGACTTTTCCTCGGAGGCCGAGGACTGTGATCCCCTGTAGTTGGAGCACACCCTCCAATCCCCCTTTATTAAAGAGGGGGATTACCACCCCAGTTTGCCAATTCAGTGGCACTACCCCCACCTTCTACGCAATGTTGGCGTAGAAGGCATGTCAGCCCAGGACAGTCCTACAACAATTAGCGCCTGGAGGAACTAAGAGTGACTCTCATCCACCCTAGGGGCCGTCCCACTGAAGACCTTTTTGACTACCTGGGCAAACTTCAGCCCTGGAAACAGGAGAGTCCACCCCAAAGTCTGCCTCTTCATTGGAAGGCGTATCGTTGAGAATGTGGAGGCCTCCTTCCACCGAGCAAAGACATCTCGACTCAAGGTCACCAGCCTGCCATCCCCACTGTACACAATGTTGACGGTGTACTGCTTCCCCCTCTTGAGTCGCCGGACGGTGGACCAGTTTCTCCTTGGAACCCTCCAGAAGTCGTTCTCCATTGCTTCACCAAGCTCCTCCCACGCCAAGGGTTTTTGTCACGGCAACCACCAAAGCTGCTTGGCACTTGGCCTGCCAGTACCTGTCAGCTGCTTCTTGAGCCCCACATGCCAGAAGGCTCGATAGGGCTCCTTTTTCAGCTTGACGGCTTTCCTCACCGCAGGGGTGCACCAACGGGTCGGGGGTTACCACTCAACAGGCACCGACCACCTTAAGGCCACAGCTTTTCTGCCGCCCTGACAATGGAGGCAAGGAACATAGTTCACTTGGACTCAATTTCCCCCATCTCCCTCGGGATGCAGTTGAAGCTCTGCCAGAAGTGGGAGTTGAAACTCTTTCTGACAGAGGACTCTGTCAGACTTTCCCAACAGACACTCACAATACTTTGGGGTCTGCCAGGTTTGACCGGCATCCTCCCTCACCTTTGGAGCCAGCTAATCCCCAGTTGGTGATCAGTAAACTGATCCGCCCCTCCCTTCATCTTAGTGTCCAGATCATGCGCCTCAAGTCAGACAACACAACCGCAAGTCAGTCAGTGAACAGCAGCCTAAGGTGTGTTGGTGCGGGGTGCACATGTGCACACCTTAATGTCTGAACGTGATGTTTGTTTGTTGGAAAGTTTATTACAAGCACAGAAGTCCATTAACAAAACACCACACATTCCTCCCAATCCCGGTGGCCAGCGTCCGGGATAGAGAAAACCAGATCCATAAGGCGGTGACTTGAGGAGTAGGATATATAGTATTTATACATAAATTTGGTTACAGATCCCCATAGCATCACTTGACCACTGGGGTGCCAAGGGTAACATTTTAAGTCTCAACATTCTAAAATGGTTTCTTCTTAGTTTGCAGAATTATAATGTTTTAAAAGCAGAATAAGTCATTCTAAATAAATTAATAAATAAACAAATAAAAAACCCTGGCTTTGATATGTTGAACATACATCTCAGATGGAACACTTACTTTCATCTCCGAAACTGTCGAGCAGTTGTTGCTATAGGAGAAACCATGCAAAAGTATAATTATTTCATACTGTACGAAAAGAAAGGCTCATAATATAATCACAACAGCAGAAGTGCTTGAGGCATTTTACACAACTGTATAATAAACAGGCGCTGAGATGGAACGAGGGCAATTGCTGGCCTGTTCCACTCTGCCCCATCTGCGTACGAACTCCTCAGTTATCCATCATATGCTTTGCAGCGGTCCGCTTTGCTGCAGGGCAAACCACAGAAATATTTTACATGAAATCTAAGCAAGTTGTTTTTTAATTGTTAATATGATCATGCACGCTCACTCAGATGAGAGCTTTCTGTTTAAGTAAGGCCGGGAACAACAGTGAGCTAATCAGAAATGTGCATCTTTTGCTCCTGTTGGATGCTGATTAATTATGAATGACAAAGAACAGGCAAAGAGAGTTTGCTAATGTGCCTTTAGTGAGAAAGAGTAGGAGGGACATAGAACTAGTTCTATTGTACATAATGATCCCAGAAATAGGGAAAGGTGAGACATGAAGGCAAAGGGACTACAGTTAGATGGGGGTTAAAAAAAGTGGCAGTACAAAAAGCAAGAGAAGAAAGTGAGTGGAACACGTAAAACCATGTTCCCCACGGATGAAGAGCCACTTTAAACAGTATCTGTAGATAAGCTTGTTGAATATTTGACTACTCGTACAAGAGTTCCTCATCCAGTGGCCCCATCGATCATGAATATGGTTAAAGATACTGAAATCAAAATGTTGTAGACCCTGGAATGAAATTTCCTGATTTAACACCTGTTTAAAACAGCTCGGTGCTGTGTGTTTCTGTGTGTCAGCAGTAACCCTTGTGGTGACACATTGACAGAATTTGGAGAAGCCTGCTGTTTGGTGATCAATCCGCCTTCACCGTGTGGTTGCACACCCCGTGAAGTCCCCTCAGAGCTCGACCGGGCACCATGAATTCCCTCACGGCAGTGCTCTGAAGATCAAAAGCACGATGGCTGTCTGACTCAATTTTGTTGTAAAATCTCTTTTGTTTTTGTTCTTGCTTTTTCTACTTTTACCTATTTGTGTATGAGAGTGAGAGTCAATCTGTATGTGCATAGTAATATACTGTAAGATGGACCAATATGACTTGGAGGAAAGGCCATTCAGTTGGATCACTGACAATTCCACTCCGTCTTCTACCTCCCTTAGTCCATCACTGCTTTCATCCAAAAATTACCATACCTGCAGACATGGTTGTCATGGTGCCAATGGAGGAGTCACTTCTGAGTGACTTTAATGTTGGCGTTACGGCCCACAATGTGACGTATGTGCACAAGTGTAAGAGATACCATTCCTATAAATGTCGTCATTGCTGCGGCTAACACATTTCTCCTTGCATTTTAAAATCATAATGAAACCGCGGGATAGTGTGTAGAACCTCTGTTAATGTGCTGTTAATAGGAGTGTTCCATGGCCTAATGAGTGTGGAGTATGTGTAGGTGCTGCCTGCTCCTTCACATTGGATTGTGTAATAGTCTCTGCAAGGCGGCAGACACAGTAACGTACAAAACGCCTGTCAACGTGAATTAAAATGGAAATCGGTCACAGGAGATTTTCCCAGTGTGCAAAAATGCCTGTATCATACATCCCCACCACTACCACCACATTCCATACTTTTACCACATCACCCTACAAAAAGCTACTTTCTTCTGAAGGCATGTGACGTTAAAATAAAAATATACAGATTTTTGACATCAATATTTCAAATGCCTGTGATTTGCC
This sequence comes from Fistularia tabacaria, assembly GCA_901007705.1. Classification (NCBI taxonomy): domain Eukaryota; kingdom Metazoa; phylum Chordata; class Actinopteri; order Syngnathiformes; family Fistulariidae; genus Fistularia; species Fistularia tabacaria. Next base: position 121,718 of record CAAKHD010011381.1, on the reverse strand, counting down.
TCCCAGACATACACTGCATTATTGAGCACTAGCTGCTTGCAGTTTGAAGTATGTCATGAGTGATTCCCATTGACAGAAACTCTCCTTTCAGCAAGAGATGAGAGATACTATAGGCTGGTATTTACACTTTTTCAGTTTCCTCAGGATGAGAAAACATATCTTAGTCCATGCAAGATTTTTATATTTAATAAAGAACAAAAAAAAGACAGTTACCTACACTCATAATTCAGAAAAGTTATAACCAGAATGGTGACTGGCAAAAATAGATGCTAGTTTCACTCACTAAAAAAATGCACTGCCTTCAATTGGCTGGGTGGTAAAATAAGTCGAATGCAGTGTTATAAAAGATTGGCTTGTGCACAGATGGATGGCCAGAAAACCACCGCTGCTCTCATTTTGTTGCACTCTGATACACAAATTAATAATGCATGTTAAGAATGCAAAGACAAATACATTTTAACAGAGAAAAATGAATTGTAAAACTTTTGCATGTCATTGATACATTATTAAAATCTTTCACTGATCTGATATGATGTACAAATGACCTCAACAGCTGCCAAAAAATTATCTAAAATGTTAGTTACAATTTGAAGAATAATCTTATACAATTCCACCGAAATTATTAAACTGATCGTTCTCAAACCATGAACTCACACGGCTAATTGTTACAGTTAAATAAAAGTGAAATCCTATTTTCTCCTGAAAAATTATGTGTTAAAACAATGATTCTATTGTAGTTGTGAATTCCTCCCTTCCCTTTGGAGAGGGCTATTTTGCATCTTTAACATGGATATGAGACTACAGAGTAAATATTGGCTAAAAATCAAAACAATATCATATGCTGGAATAAATAACTTGATGTACAAAGACAAGAAAACAAACATCCCCTCAACTCTTCATTTGTAAAACACAGGGAGAATCCGGCCTTTTAATTGAACACATCATGACATTGAATATTTTAAAATTGTATATCTGTATTCTTTCTAGAGTCCAAATGAAATCTTAATCACATCTTTTCAAGTTCATATTGATTTGACAAGACATCCAGGCTCCAATGTTTTTCTCGTCAATCTGTGTTGTTTTCAGTGTTCTAATGACTAAAACTGAGGGAGCATGTTGACGTATGTGTGTGTGTGTATGGGAGGGGACTGCTGTTAATTACAGCTGAAGTCTTTGAGATGGATAAACGGAGCAGCGACCTAGAACTTGACAGTCTGCCCAAATATGAACAAGATGAGACAAGATTGTTTGTTTCATTGTGGACTTTACTATGTAAATAATACATTTCACACGTCTGCCATTGCATTCTTGTGTGTTCGAATCAGGTCGTATCAGTTAAGGTCAGAGGATTCAGTCCAAGTTAATGATAATAATAATAATTATACATTTCATTAATAATGAACCCTACATTTCGAAGAAACCTCAAGGTACTACACAATTAAAATCAGTACATCAAAACACCAAAGAAAAACTTAAAATACAGTGCATAAAAGACAGGTTAAAAGTGCTAGTAAGCTGTTTTGAACAAGTGGGTTTTTTGGCCTTTTTTAAAGGCCTCCATGCTCTGTGCTTTTTAAAGGCCTCCATGCTCTGTGGCACCCCCCGGGGTGCCACAGAGCATGCTCTGTGGCACCCCCCGGGGTGCCACAGAGCATGGAGTGGAGGGTGTTTCAGCATGGAGGGTGTTTCAGAGTCGAGGAGCTGTCAACTGGAAAGCCCTTTCTCCGATGATTGTCAGCTTGGACCTGGGCCGGCGCAGACAGTGGGAGGAGGTTGAGCGGAGGCGGCGCGAGGTGGTGTATGGCGTGAGGAGCTCTGTGGGGTAGGCAGGGGCAGTTCCATGGACACACTGGTGTGTGAGGAGGCAGAGTTTGTACTGGATCCTGTAGTGGACGGGCAGCCAGTGAAGGGAGCGGAGAACAGGAGTTATGTGGTCGTATTTGCGCCTCCTCGTCAGGACCTGGACTGCACAGTTCTGTATGTGTTGGAGCTTTTGCAGGCTCTTGCTAGGGATCCTGACAAGGAGGGCGTTACAATAGTCCAGTCTGGAACAGACAAAGGCATGGATCAGTTTTTCTACATCAGGTTGGAAAAGGGACGGGTGGAGTTTGGCAATGATTGTTTGAGGTGGAGGAAGGAGACCTTGGTGAGGTTACAGATATGGTGTTCAAAGGAGACTTGTGGGTCAAGTCTGACTCCAAGGTTTGTAACTGTGGGGGACAGGGGAATGTTATGGTCAGAGATAGAGATGCTGGTGATGGGGGATGACTGGGTTTGGTGTAGGGTCCCAATGAGGATGGCTTCTGTTTTGGTAATATTTAACTGGAGGAAGTTGTATGCCATTTATGCCTGTATCTCCTCCAGACAAGTGTCGACGGCAGATGGGAAGTTTGGGGGGGAGTGGAGTCCATTTTAATGTAGAGCTGCGTGTCATCAGTGTAACAGTGGAAAGACATATTGTGGTTCCTTATGATGTTATCTAGGGGGAGCATGTAAATGGTGAACAGAACCTTGAGGGACTCTGCAGGTGACTGTAAGGGGCAGTGCTTCTGCCTCCCAGTGAGGTATGACTGGAACCAGCTGAGTGTGGTGCCAGAGAATCGAACCATAGTCTGGAGCCGGTGTAGAAGGATGTTTTGGTCCACTGTGTCGAAAGCGGCTGATAGGTCCAGTAGTGCAAGAAGAGATGGTGAGCCCTGGTCTGCATTCATGAGCAGGTCGTTCATGACCCGTACCAGGGCTGTCTCTGTACTGTGGGCTGACCGAAAACCAGACTTTATGGCTGTGTAGATAGGTATGGAGCTGTACTGAAACAACTTTCACCAGGACCTTGGATAGAAACGGCAAGTTTGAAATGGGTCGGTATTTGGCCATGTTCTCAGGGTCCAATGAGGGCTTTTTTAGGTAAGGGTGGATGATGGCAGTTTTGAGAGCTGAGGGGACCTGACCTGTATGTAGGGAGTTATTTATGATTGCAGTTGTCAGAGGACTAATGGCTGTGGCATGAGCTTTAATTAGTGGTGTGTGCATGGGGTCCAGTGCACCGGTAGGGGTTAAAGTTATTGTTTAGGCTTTTAAATCGGCAAAACCACATCTCATTGGCATCAGTAATGTACAGTATTTTTGTCATTAGAAGACTTATTACAACACTGTAAAAGAACCAAACAGTTCTATGATGTGTGAAACCTAATTTAATGACTTGTAAAAATGAAGGAATTGGAGAAAAGCTCACTGCACCACTTTATTTCCACAATCAATTCATACGGATTGCGAGTAAACAATATTTGGGAATGTATAAGGATGAGAAAAAGAACAGAACCTCAACTCAGCTGTTAAAAATGCTGCTCCAAAGTCGGGATTCACTTTGAAAAGGTTGCGACTATAGCAGGACAGGATGAACTTCAAACTGTTTTAGAGGCACATTTCATCTTTGTTGATAGGATGTGGCCGTTAGCTCGTGCCTCCCCTGCTCTGCCCATGACTCTTGATTCAATCCCCTGAAATGTTTGAACTGAGTCCATTCCACTGGGTGTTCCACTATATTGCCGGGTTGAGCAGGTAAGAGCAACTGTGAGGACTTTCACAACACTTGACATCTCAACGGTCTAGTGAGCGCTTCTGGATCGCTTCGGCCACCACGGTGCGCAGCAGGGCGATGACAGACCGAGGGTCGTCACTGCCAATCACAGCACTGCCTGACACAATCATGTTGGCACCTGCCTTAAAAATACATGAAGTTCATAAATTATCATTCAGCGTTCCACTTCAGGCTCAGGTGTTTTGTTTAAAGACGTGTTCAAAATCCTTACCTCAGCACACTTGTGGATGGTGTCAGGGCCGACCCCGCCGTCTACTTCAATATCGAGTGAAGGGAACTGACTCCTCAGCCAACTGACCTAGAGACAGAAATGACAAAACAGTCAAAAAAAAAGTACCAGATAATTTCTACAACATGTTCAGCAGGACATACAAACAAGCAGCCCTGAATGTTGAGTCCATGCCATAATTTACCTAGTCGTCATGACTTTGCTTTCAACAAGGGTTCTATATTGTGAAACAAGTCAAACATGCTAAGGAACTCGAAGTGAGCTGGCTAAACAACACTTGGCAGCCATGATGAACAGAAAGAAAGCAGTGACTAAAAGGTGATTATCACATCTTTAATCAACCCCCAATTTTCCTCATCTAGTTATAAATGTGACCATTTAAAGGGCTGCTGCTGTCACTAAATGACTGTTCGCAACCGCAGGGAGGCCAAGACCGCCACCCGACACCCGAGAACCTGTAATCCTTCACAAATATAAGCAGAATAAATCCATAATTCAGGCTACAAGCTACACAGTCGCTGCAGGCAATGTCAGAAAGGACAACAGACGGAGACTGTGCGAATGCATAAATATGGAGATCAAACAAATTATTATTTATTTCATTATATAAATAGGTTTCTATAATCCGTTGGTGTATTAATTGATATTAACATTTTTCAGCACCCTAAACTGTAAGCTCTTGGGAGTGACTACAGAATAAATAGAACAATATTTCAAATTCGCAAATACTAAAACTTACTGTCAATGCTTGTAAAAGCTACGAAGGCAAGGTTTAAGTGCTTTAATCAATGCCGGTGTTAAGCTGAAGTCAAAGGAGGACCAAAGGATCTTGTTCGGAGTGGTGGCTGGTCAGTAAAAGGTGCATTACAAGTTTACAGCACAAGTTACAATAGTGCTAAAGCCGACTGAATAGCGAACAACCTTTGAGACAGTGAAAAATCTGGGATACACCTGAGCAATCTCACTGCTCTGCCAATCAAACACCAAAATATAAATCCCCGGATTCAACCACAGCTTTAAAACACAAACAACCTTGGCTTTTGTAGAAGCTGTAATCTACTATTAATGGTCAAGGTCTACAACGGCTTAGTAAATTAAAAAAAAGAGCAGTCAGGCTTACCTTTCTTTGATATTGAACTTAGTAAAAATTTAATCTCTAGAAATGTATACCAAGATAACACTGAGAGATGATCATATAATTGCAAATTCATATTAATAAGATATACTAAAAATGGGAAAATCTTATAACTATTTATCACTAGATCAAACATACTTCTCACCACAGCCTCAGAAGGATCACTAACATAACAACCTGAGAGGAAGATTTATCACAGGTCAGAATCTGTACTTTCGCTGGAGAAACAATAGGACACAATAGAATGTTGTCATTTCCTGTTTCCTGGCGCTCCTTTACTGTTCATGAGGCTTTGAATCTGCGGTTTGTGTTGCTTCTGTTTTTAGTACTGCCTACAGCCCCCACCTCCAGCCATACCTTGGGCATCATGTCCTCCATAAACTTCTGTCCTCCAAAACCGGGTTCAACGGTCATGACCAAAGCCATGTCGATCTGACTTGCCCACGGTGCGAGGTCTTTTACAGTGGTGCCAGGTTTTATGGCCACACCCACCTGCAACAAAGACAAACACAAACACATAGTTTAAAGCAATAAACGTGAGCAGGTTGCACACACCACAGATGGCTGCACACACACCTAAGGTTAACATCAGTATGATCGGACACACAAGGGTTTTTATTCAACTCAGACAAACATGCATCATGAAGCACCAGAAACACCTTGTTTTGACCAAACGTCTCAGTTCGTAACCTTTGCCTGATATCTCATTAGAATGTCTTGACATCGTCAACAGTAATATTTCACATAATTTTTATTCCGTGTTGAATAGGTTGTTTACAAGTTTAAACAGCTGCTACCAACAAACAATATTAATGTATTAATAATTATATTTGCTAATGTAATACCTCTGAATGTGTGATAAATTATATCTGGAGCCTATGTATTTTAAATGTGTATCTAAATAAGTCACACTGCTTGCGGTCAAATATCCCCACCTCATTAGTTAAGCTAAGTAAGGGTAAATTCAACTTGAGATGCACAATGTGAGAAAATGAATCGGAAAGTTGCTCTCACTAGACAGCAGACAAATGATACAACTGTGCTTTAACTAATTGAAGTCCTTAAAATTACAACATCGAAGGATAAATCTCTCACTTTGTTAAAAGAACTAGTGCCTTGACTCCACATCAAGGACAGATGGCAATGAAAGGAACTGAGGAGTTGCTAGATGGGAACTAGTCTGGAGGGTACCAAGAGTTAATGTTAAAATCATATGTTGTGAATTTCAAGAAAGCACTGGCCTAAGCCGCCTGGGTCTCACCGATCACAACATTCACTATAGGAACTGGAAGTTGGTACCAAAGCAAATCAACTACACTTATGAGGCCAATCTGAGTGGGAATTGACTCATGAGGACTGAGTATCCAAACCTGCTATCACGCTTATTATAATTTCCATTTAGCTTCTTCATGTCAAACAGCACATTCATGCATTACAACTGTTAACTCCAAACACTGATTCATTGTAATTGATGATAACTCCAAGGTTCGTTTTATGCCGTCACAGCAAATCAACTGAATGAGCAAATAAACAAGCCTTTATCAATTGAAAGACATCGCTGATTGATATGCATTCTTTTGTGAGATTTTGTATGCTGTTTCACCAGGCAGGTTAAATGAAAATTTGAGTTATTTCCTTAAGTACAGTTCTCCATCTTGTTTTTCATGACCACACTCTCACCTTCATGCCACTCTCTTTTATCTCCTTGATGAGGTTTCCGGGATTGCTGGCGGCCTCTAGGTGAAATGTGTACTGGTTGGCTCCTGCTGCAGCCATGGGCTTCACCCACTGCTCCGGCCGAGACACCATCATGTGCATGTCTGCAACACTGAGAGTCACAACACTGCACTCCACTGAGCAACAAGGACTCATGCTTGACTTGAATAAGGATGTCAAATTTGGGATTATTTTAATCTCACCAAAGAAAGGGTCTTGGCCCACTGACGTCCGCAAGCATTCCACCATGGGATGACCGAATGTGATGTTCGGGACAAAATGGCTTCAACGAAACAATAAAAGACTTTTACCAGGAATGTGTGATGACTCTAATCTTGCAGTCCAGACGTAGCACATCAATGTGTTGCATAAGAGATGAAGTTTAAGCTTAGACACGTTGGAAGAACTCGTTTACAGCATCCTGGAAAGACTTGATTTGACCCTGTTGTGTTAAAAGCTTCCTTACTGACACACTTTAACTCACATTAATCCAGTTGTATAATCTTAACAACAGACTCCGCCGGCTTAACTTCTGGAGAGCTAGCTTAGCATGTCGATGTTAGCTAACCGACGCTCTCAAAGAGCAAACTTCCATTGGCGATGATAGCCCTTGGCATGCTAGCGATTGTAAACAAACTGACCCGTCCATCACGTCGAGGTGCAGGTAGTCTGCCCCGCACCCCATCATCCGCACACACTCGCTGCCCAGACGGGACAGGTCACTGCTCAGGATGGAAGGGCCAATTTTTGCACAAGCCATGCTGTCTGTCTCTGGAGTTGATGTTTCTACACGCACCCAAGCAGCGGCGGCGGCATGCGGTTAGCAACAGTACATGACATTAAACCTAGGCGGATTCCGTCTGACACCTTCAAAATAAAACAAAATTGGGACTGGGTTTATGCGTCTGTGTGTTTTGTTGTAAAGCCATGCTTTCCAGCTTAACCCGATAAGGGCATCATAACATGCATTTGTAAAATAAGAACTGAAGAAATCAATCTATTGATATTTACATCTCTGCCATTGTTGTGTAAAATGTAAAATCGTATAACTTTAGCGCCCATTCCTTGTACCGTATCGTCAAACTAAATCGCAAAGACAATTATTGCTATACTAAAAAAAAAGTGAGGGATCATCCACCACACATCTCATTTTGAGGCAACGTGAAAAACATTCTACTTTTATTTGACATCAATTATCCCTGTTTCCTTTTTTTCAATTCTGATGATTCATTTAGTTGCATCTAACGTACATAGTATGTTTTTATTGCTGTTAACCTTTTGGTTCACATGTTGATTTAATTTGAAAGTGTTGCTTTCTGTCTTGTGGACAACACCGAGCTTGACGAAAAATAAAAACATTCTTGCCCCCAAACTTCCGCCTTCAATAGCTGTTGCACGACACGTGATGGCGCATTTCTCATGAGAAATGAACTCTCTGCTTCTCGCAGAGGGACGATTGTAAATTCTTTGCGGAGGAAACAGTTTTCCATGACATGCTGCAAAGCAAAATAAGTACATTCAATGTGGCCTTCGGGTATTGACTTAATCCCGCAAATCTAAAACGTGTTTTTAACCGTCTCTGTCAAAAGAAAACACTATTTTTTTTTTCAAAGAATATCATTTTGGTTGTTCATTACAGGGCCATTTCTTTGGGATGAAGAAACATTTCTTTTTAGTAAACGCATTCTTTTTAATAGAAGCATGGAGCATGAGACTAATAATAGGATAATAGGAGCATGAGACGTGTTAATAGTGTAAAATTTTGAGCTTCTTTCTTGGCCACTGGCTCCTTGCTGGTTTTATATTCTGGCTGTGTCATGTTCCAGTACCTTTATGACGATTCAATCAGTCGGTGTCTTTCTGTTGTGCCTGTACTTAAAGCATTCTTCCAATATATTGTTCTCCAAAAATAACTAGTTCACAGTTATTTAATCATGATGGTCACAGGTATTCAATAACAAACTACAGTCTGCATTTTAGAAGAAATAGGCTTCTCGACCCAGTGAGTCTTGTTGAACAGATTGTACTTCAGTGTTATTGTATTTGTGGGGGGCTTCGAGGTGAGGACATGTTTTCAAATTTGTGTCCCTTGTGTTTCATAAAAGCCCACCCGAATAAATTTACCTTGAAATGTTATTTCCTACAGTTTCCCTGCTGCTCTTCAGAGATATCTCCCACTATGTTTCTTCTCATTCTCTTTGAAGTTGTTTCAACATTTTCTGAGAAGCACTTAAGCTGTTACTTATTATAAGAAGCCGGAGGCTGAGGTTTTCTAAAAAGCTTTTCCTCTGCCCTCTGAGGCTCAGTCCACAAGAAGCCTTACTTATGCACCCTGACTGAGTAAACAAAGTCTGGCATTTATGTGCACGGCCCGTGTCTTGCATTATTGCTACAGTGATGGAAACATGGTGACATGGCACGCGCTGACACAGGACGATGATGTGACGTTTAGAGCGGGCTTTGGGTAAAAATCATTAGGTATCGCAGAGATGTGGGGTTTCAGGGGTTTGTGAGGATAGTATCATTTTAAGGCATTGCTGGTCATTTAGGAGGTCGATGCCATCTCAGTTTTCTCAGATACAGTGGTGGTTCTTTGTGCCTCTCTATCGCACAGGATGCAGGATGACAGATAATGAATGGTGGAATGAATGAATAAACAAATAATACAATATTCAGAGCGAGCTACAAAGTGGTAGAAGTCTTAGGACAATGTTGAAAAATAGAATTTCGTGGTTTCCCTGTATTTATTTAAACTGGTATATATATTGTTGCATTTAGGGTTGCTGTATTGCAGTCAGGTTTGGAAAATCTGTCTCACTTGTACACCAGGGCTAAAATCTGCGACTCATTTCTGCGTGAAGATATTGGATTATTTGTCTTTAAATCATGGAAAATGTTTATCCCCCTTTCCAAACTCGGAGGCAATGTCCATAGATGTTCTAAAATTAAAGGTATCCAGAAAAATAAATTCACACCTGAAGTGCTCCAATTAAAACATGACTCCAAGATGACCAGGACAAAATAACTGTTGAACAAAATACCGGGTGATTAATTTCACAGCAAACTGAGTGATCTATCAATCACTGTAGCCGTACGACACATTCTAAGTTTTTTTTTTTCATTTATTCATCTATTTTATTTTAGATTACTTTGATATGGTATTATCTATTATCTGCATAGTTTCCTGTATGGGAGAGTAAATTGAACCAACCAACAAAAAACAAACTAACAAACTCCTTTGCAACCAAAGCACAACCTTCAAGTTATGATAGCAACAGTCTTGTGCACAGGTCTGTACAGGCCTGCTCCCCATGAAGGCTGCATCACTTCAAGATGAAGATAAGTTGTTGATTGTTGTTGTCATCCTTTTCTTCTGATATCTGGATTTTGTTTTGAAGGCCAAAAAATCCCCAGATGACACACTTTTATAGATATAAGAAAATATACAAACATTGTTATTCATAATGATGTTGTTATTTGTCGAACGCTGATTTACTTGCTGTCATTTTTAAATTAGCTTTTTCTCACTGAATAATGCCCAGTCTCATCAATGTAGCACAGGTTTTGGGATTTTTTTAATGAATATGGAATGATTAAGAAAGGGTGCATATTTAATATAAATTTTAAACGAAGCCAAATTGTACCAGCGCATGATTCACATGAGATTCCACATGGAAGATTTCTGGTTACATCCCCTAACCCACGTATGTCAAAGTCAAGGCCCGCGGGCCAGATCCGGCCCGCAAATTAATTAGCTATGGCCCCCTGGATGATATTTAATTACCAGTGGAACCGGCCCGCAGGCCACAGCCGCCCGCCAGTGTTTTGCACGCACCAACACTACATTCCCCACAAGATCGGAAGAGCGCACGTGTA
>CAAKHD010011381.1:75758-111144 GCA_901007705.1 Fistularia tabacaria | reverse complement strand
TAGAGGGTGCTCTTCCGATCTGCGGGCCAGATCCGGCCCGCAAATTAATTAGCTATGGCCCCCTGGATGATATTTAATTACCAGTGGAACCGGCCCGCAGGCCACAGCCGCCCGCCAGTGTTTTGCACGCACCAACACTACATTCCCCACAATGCAACGGTAGCCCGCTAAGTCGCTGCAGCGCACAAGCAGCTTCATTATTCATCAGCAGTTAGAGCAGAGATCAACTTTCAGCTACCCCCTCCTCAAAAATGGCCAAACGTAAGGTGGACGCTGAGAACAGGGGGTTTCAAGACAGGTGGGAGGCAGAGGACATGTTCACGGAGGTAAAAGGCAAACCTGTGTGTCTTCTGTGTGGAGAAAGTTTGGCTGTAATGAAAGAATATAATCTTAGGAGGCACTATCAAACATCTCAGAAATACACAGACAAAGACAAGAATATGGACACGAAACAAAGGCTACAGAAGGTGGAAGAATTAATGCGAGGCCTTAAGTCCAGGCAGGCTATGTTCACATATGCCAAATCACAAAAATATTTTCACTTGAAATTTCTAACAGATCCATAAGAAAATATTGCTTTATTCATTTAATCATTAAATGATATACACTGTGTTAGGTCTTGGTTCAATAGGCTATGTGCAATCATTTCAATATGTTTTAATAAACATTGAATGAACCAGTCCGGCCCTCGGCTTGTAACGAATTTGTTTTTTTGTCCCTCGGTGTATTTGACTTTGACATCCCTGCCCTAACCCATCTCAGTTATCTGAAGAGGACGAGTCTTTTTGTTTGCAGCTAAACGTTAAATTCTTAACAATATCTGTAAAATAAACAGTTCAATATTTTTAGCTGTCTCTAGTGTGTGTCTTTTCCTACCCAGTAATTAATTTTATATATATTTTGAATGAATGCTTTTATATTACTTTGAAGCATTTTCTTCTTAGCATGTCTTTTTTAGCAGCACTTCATGTTTTTCCCTGTGGTTTGAATTCTCAGCATGACAGGTGGCTAATTAACAGCTAAGCAGGCATCCTATTAAAAATACCTCAACTTCTGAGATAGTGTTTTAAACTGTATAATTTATCAACAATTGAATAATTCCGTGGTGGATTAATGCTAAGCTAATTTCTATTCAAAAATCTGCTGAAAAATAACATACTGAAGTGCATTTGTTGCCTGAAAAGTGGGGTGGCTCCCTCAATGTAGGAATGAATTGAAATGTTGCACCACAAGTACAGTTTACATTTGCCACACACACACACGCACACGCACACGCACACGCACACGCGCGCGCGCGCGCGCACACACACACACAAACTCACACGTAGGTGTGCACTCGTAGCCTTGACCCTGAAGTAAGTACTGCGGTCCCTATCCGCATTATACTTCACAGCAGCAAGGAAGTTACCTAATAACAGTAATTGGCTGTGAAAACCTCCTTAAGGGGAGAAATGGACTCTTACACCAGTCATAATTTCGCACTTCATGGAGCACAATGCGCCACTTCAAATGAATATGAGGGCACAGGGGAGCAAGTGACATACCAAATCAACAGGATGTTCTGAAAGAAGGAAAATGCAAATTACATCAGAATATTTTTAGTCATATAATACCTGAGTGGAGCTCAACTCCTGACTTCATAAAAAGAAAATCCATCTGAATTTATCTTTAATATTTGAATACTGGAAATGCAGGGATATTGCTGAGATCAAATTAATATTTTCTCACAGCATGTGGTCTTAGAGTCAAGTGTGTGCTTAATGCAACAGGAGATTCACTTCAAATAAAACAGCTATTTGAAATCTGACTTGTTTTTTTAGCAAACATATTTGTACTTGTATCTTTGGTGTTCATTGAATAACCAATTAATCTACCTAAACCTCAGTGATATTCCTCACACAATGTTTTTTTCTTCATTTACTTTGCATATATACATATGAACATGTCATGGGCATAATGTTTACTCTTGGCTTAAAGATTCCATTAATGAATTTGAAAACATACTAAAACCTCATTCCGTACCCATGCAAGTCTTTATGTCTATTACATTCTAAATCAATAGTGGAAAGACAAAAAGAACTTTACATTCCTGTCTTTTTTGCTTCTTGAAGCGGATTGTCCTCACTAGTTGTTTTATAACAGATACTTTGACAATATTAAGACTTTCCTCTTCAAGAACTACCACCATTGTTTGAGTCCTGTCCACTGTTACTTCTGGTTGCTGCTATATCTAAAACTGACCATGATTAGCTGTACCACTTTCAATGCTGGCACAAAACATGTGAGCCTGGCGAGATGGATTCTTCCATCTTCTGATCTCATCAGTCCAATTCATCCCAAGCTACAGAGCGAAGTTGCTGAAGTACTGGCACTGTTTCACAGCTGAGGATATGGGCCGAGTAGGCTTGTGTGTACGCTACAACGCATGTGCTGCACATCTGTTGTTGTAAAGAAGGAGACTTTCTTTCCAAAATGATTTATGATCCAATTCTCACCTTTGGTCACAATCTTTGGGTGCTGACCGAGAGAATGAGAATAGGATTAAATGTGCTTGGAAAAAGATATATGAGACACCCCAAGTGTGTCAGAAATCCTGGAAAAGCAATGGGAAAAGCCAACAGCAGCTCGGACATGCGACTGCCTTTGAGCATTGATACAGAATGTCATTTGTCTGACATATGTTCATTGTTGTAGATGCAGTGCTGTTGGTGCCAATGCGTCTAGAGGGGTTACCATGGCAACATACCTCCAACTAGCATGGAGGCTCTCAGGTGACTTGAAAGGTAATACTGTATACTGTACTCTTATTGTTTACACAAGAGTATGAGAATACTGATGATTTTTTGGATGAGATTAGAGCCAGACAGAGGTTGGATTTAAAGAGTGGGGGTTAACAAAAGCCTCTAAAGAAAATATGATAAAATGACAGCATCTTCCAAAATTTTCCTGAGAAAGTTTAAAATATGTCAATTTTACTTTTATTTCAAAGAATGCTTCAGAAGCCTTTTTAAGTCATATTACTGAGACTGCCATTGTCACAAAGTATTGGAATAGATCATTTGTCATGCTCACTCACAATTCTGGGTGCGGCCAATTAGGGAGTTCCAGTATGCAGCCCAAGGAATGGAAACTGAACCTGTGATTAGAGCCCACTACCTTTTACATAACAACAATTGACTTTTGGCTCCAGAGGTACAAAAAGATATGACCAGAAGGATTTGAAGCTGATGTGAAGAAACATTTGATCCGGGTGTCAAAAAGAGGCGTGAAGCACATCAAGAGTGAATCATGAGGATTTTTACTTTCCTGTGAAGAATTTTACAAGCTGGTTTTGCTTCGAATGAAACACAAACATCGGCAGCTGAGCACTATCCAGCTGTGACCAAAAAGAACATGTCAAAAATTTGGCATAGACACTCAACCACCTTTGGAGAATATAGATGTGTGTTGTTTTTTTTTTTTTAAAAAGGAAAAATGTCACTCTTTATATCACATGCTCCAAGTGGGAGTTTGTCTCTTGACCCCATCTGGTGTTTCTAACAGCTGCTGGACCCACTGAGGAGAGGACTGAATTGTGGCAGACTATCAACAAATTCTCCTAAATCTTTCTCCACCGAGGGAAATTATTAGGGATTTCCATTGCAGCACAGTGCAAGCCAAGTCATTAGCATTTACACAGATGCAGTTATAGTTAGGACGATAAAGCATATCAACTTGTTTATTACACCCGTGCGCACACATACACATGCAAACTCCAACAAAGTCTCACACTAACTGTACCTGACGTTTCATCTTCCTTTCTTTATGGATGAGTATGACTCTCCAGGGGGGAAGAGAGGTGCGGTGTCTGTCCTGGCCGATTTACAAGTACGGAAAACCAAATGCTAATAATTACTTTTGTACCAGGGAGGAAAAAATGCTCAACAATGCTGAGAAGATTGAAGATAAGTTGTTTCCCGGTTGTTTCACAGATTTTTCAAAAAAAGAAATGATGAAAACACAGTAAGGAACATACATTTTCTGAATGTTTCTCAGATGCAATTGGTATCAGTAATCAGATTTGCTTTTTCCAAAGTTGTGGACCCATTTGAGATTGATGCCTTTAAAAATAGATGTGGATACAAACATCATATTGGCCTCTTCTTGTTTTCTGCCATGAAGAAGCATCGTAAGTAAAAAACCACACTGTAAACTTTGTGTCCGGTAAATTTTCAAATATAAAGTTCCAACACACCCTCGTAGTATTTCTCTACAGATGACATTCAGTTGAGAAGCGTTTTGCATTAAATTAATATGATGCAGCGGTCACTGATGTCACCAATTGAACTCACACATTTGCAAACAGGCATTATTTATCATAGGAGTCTGATTGGAGCAGTGAACCAGCTTTTGACCAAATATTTCATTTTACAGTATGTTCAGTGTTTTGTTTCTAAACCAAGTCATGGGTGTTCCTGAGTGAGTTCAGGAGCACTCAATCACTGTGGCAGTGCTCTATACACACATTTGCTTTCGTCAAACAAGTCTACTTGGAGCAGATTTTCAGCTGATAAACACTGACGACTCATAGGTTGCTTTCTCCTACCGCTGGCGATCCTGGCAAATGGTCTGAGGTAAAAGTGCTTGTTTCAGCAAAAAGACAAAGTGAGGGGCTGAATATCCTGACCCTATAATAGTGAATATCAAGGATTTTATGAAGTGTGGATAATGCAGAGCTACACTCATGGGGTCTGGGAATGAATATATCCAACTATAAATGAGTGTCAGAGTTCTTCTTTAATGTGCTATTCCTCCGAGCTTTAGAGCATAGAGCTGTTGCATAGATGACATATTCTACAGACTGTCAAGACATATTCTTATTTGCATTGAATGATAATGAAAATTAACAATGTAGGAGATTAAAGCAGAGATTTCTGTTCGTCTGAACGTTAGTACATTAGGGGCGGGGGGGGGTTGAGCAATGAAACATGACTGTTGTATCACAGGAAATTGCTCGTAATTTGAAAGCCCGCTTGATGACTGCAAGGACTTGCATCCTGGTTTTGTCCCACTGTCCAATTTCCCCAGCACATATAATGGACGGAAGTAAGAGCAGTAGAGTGATGGGTTACAACCCCCTGAGTGTAAATGGACCCCTAAAGCCACTTCATCAAATTTTGTTTTTATTCTGGCTGATCTATCTGTCCATCCAGCCTTTAGATCACCTTTTCACTTCTTTCATTTGGCTCTCCCTGCTGCTAGTTGGCAGCATGAAAAACAAATATTGACTTTACTGATGTGTTTTTGTTTGGCATGGGAATGCTCCAGGCTTGGGCTGGTGCTGGCCCCTCTGAGTGGCTCACCAGAGGGGCCTGGCAGACGGCCATCATGTATAGTGACTAATAATGGGTGGGCTATTCTGCTATGCTCATCAGATGAGAAAGTTGGAGCTGTAAGAAGAAGATATGTGTGTGGAAATGTGGTAAACATGTTAAAATGGTGTTGGAAATGCAATGCTTTCCTTTGTAGCATCTGAGAGGCAAAAAAAGAAGTGCACACATTTCATAGATTAATAAAGCATTTCACTGGGCCCCTGCTGGGGCTGAGCAATCATTGGGGAACAGTTTTGTGGAGGAAGGTACTTGTGTTTTATCATCTCTATCAGGAAATATCGTATGGTATTGAGAAATAACAACGGAGTAGAAAAACTGTGTATCATGACTCAGAAGCAAGGATCAATGGGTTCTCTGCCAAACAATTTCATGAGCCACTCCATCAACGGGAATGGAGGCATAATAAGGAGTTCTATGCCATGCAGTGAACCACAGTGAACCACAAGTCCACAATGCCATGAACCAATCTATTTCTCTCCAAAGCAGTCGTGATCAAAAATGATCCACCCATAGATGAAGACCAGCAAGTCTTGTTTTTTTTCTGACGGCGACGGGGTGTTCCCTCGCTGAGTTATGTAACGAGGGACAAGCAGATGAAAGTGATTAATTAGGGAATATTTCAAATACAGCCGGCATCTTAGTCTAGATTGAAACTGAGTCATTGAAGTGATTTTTTTCTTCTGACAAATATTTTGAATTCTGAGTGGCAAACAAATCAAATGAGACGAAAATCCACACATGCTTTTGTTTAATAGGGACCATTAAGGAACTCAAGACCGTAAACACAGGGGATCTTTGATCTCCCTGGTGGACATTCCACTTTTATTTCAACACGCTGGAAAAACTTTTCCCTCTCTTGCCAAGTGCTTGATGGATGGACTGATATATTTATTACTGTCTGTCGGTCATCTGCGAGCAACCTGATTCTTTCAAAGGTGATGAAACCTTGGTTTGAAAACAAGTCACAGGTGATTTTCAGTCAGTGCTTGACAAATTCTTGACTGGGACTTCAAATTAGGTGGTGCTGGTTGCTCAAGACCATTTCACAGAAACCTAATGAATAATGAATTTATTTCTTTTTATCTGCCTTCCTTTCTTTCTGTCTTTCTCTCTTTTCTTATTGTATGGTTTAAGTGACAAATATACTTGTGGTTTACATTTATTAAAGATTCATAAAGCTTTATAAGCTTCATAAGGC
This sequence comes from Fistularia tabacaria, assembly GCA_901007705.1. Taxonomy (NCBI): domain Eukaryota; kingdom Metazoa; phylum Chordata; class Actinopteri; order Syngnathiformes; family Fistulariidae; genus Fistularia; species Fistularia tabacaria. The sequence goes on along the minus strand of CAAKHD010011381.1, from coordinate 104,574 downwards.
AGATTTTCCATTTCCTTAGATAGTTTTTTCTCTAAGTTGGAGCTACACTAGGTATTTTTGAGCTGTAATTCAACATTCAGGGAACCTTATTTTCCCCCCATAAAATGCTCATTGTGTCATTACGCTCAATAGAATTCTCCTGATAGTACAGATATGTTTACATATATTTATCTTTTTTCTATCTGGAGCAAGTTTATTTTATAGAAAAAAAAGTGAATGGCTAGCTCACTGTCAATTTCATGTTCTGTTTATGATTATTGGCTGGAAACAAACCAGAGTTTGCAGAACTCTGATTAAGTTCTGCAAACAAGCAACATGAGCACAAGCAGCAGTGGTAACAATGGCAGGACATGCTGGAACAACCTGAAATGATCTTGCTTGGTATCTACAGTTGTCATGACAGTCACTAAATTTTGCTTTGTACATTCCTGTGGTATTAAGACACTCATGGATCCCTGGCAGGAATTTCCCTCAGCCCACTGTCTGTTTTTTCCTGCCTTGTCTCAGCCCTGTCTCTGGAGGTGAAGCTAAGTTCAACCCAACCAAATCTGGAACTCAAAAGAGCATCTTTTTTTTTTTTACGTCGATTGTGAAATTTGCACAATTCTTGGGGTTTCAGCAGGCAAACATTGAGCATTTATTTTCAGACAAACATTAACTTTTTCTTTTTTGCAATCTTTGCATACTTTTAAAAGGCTCCAAGCTTTAAAGGGCCAGTACATCCAAAAATAGTTATTTAAAAAAAACAGTGACATGTTTTTCCTGATCTCATTGCTGTTTTCTCTTTTAATAATCTTGGTGTGTGTCACAGGATTTTTGGAATATTGGCCATGGAAACTTTAGGCTGCTGCTGATGACATTTCCCTCGAGGTATTCAAAAAGCCAGAATACAAAGTAACGATTGAAATATTCCACATGAATATCTTTTTTCAGAAACCATGGCATGGGAACTCACCATAATCTGCATACCTTGTGGGGAGCAGGTTTATGAAGAACTATTTACTCAACACCAAAGTTTCTGCACAAAGGTACATGCAAAAAATTGCAGTGTGTGGATTGTGCTGAGTAACCATACTATGATTCATAGAGAATTTGTTGTTTGGTTTTTAGTGACCTTTTTGTTGCTTGAGCCCTAACAGGGACATTTATCTCCATCCATCCATCCATCCATCCATCCATCCATCCATCCATCCATCCATCGTCTGCTGCTTATCCAGCACTCAGGGTCACGGGGGATACTGAAGCCTATCCCAGCTATCATTGGGTGAGAGGCGGGGTAAACCCCTGACTGGTCACCAGTCAATTGCAGGGCGATATATACAGACAAACAACCATTCATTCACTCAATCATTCGGAGCAAATTCCCAGTTTTGTTTTTTTCCAATAAACATTTCTCTACAGTTCCACTGAATTTGAAAGATGTCACTGATACCGACGTCTCCACAGTTTCATAAGTATGCATTCATTGTTAATACTTCAGGCAAGAGCTAATTGTTTATTCTGAACCGCGTGTATTTGGTTTTTCTTCATTATCTTCATAGGCAGCCATATTGCTTGAATAACTTATCTTATTCCCTATCACAGCATTGTGGAATTCTGCCAAATGGGGCTCCTGAATGATAACTATTTGAATGTTATACTATCTATTTTGCATGCATATTATATATAAGTGTCTGTGTGAATACACACAGTATATGGCAGGGTAAGTATGAGAATATAATAAAAGATCAAGAGCATCATGTCAATAATTTTTTTCTTATATGGGAATTTTCTACAGCTGGAGGGCATGGCCTTTGTTATTCATGGGGGTTTTAAGGAAAACATATCATATGAAAGAACCAACCAGGCAGCATCCTTATGTTTTGTTTAATCTTCTAGTCCAGGGCTATGTCCCCATAGAGATTTATGGGTAATAATTAATATCACTTTGCCTCCATGAAGGTGTGTGAAATTTCCCATAAGAGTTTGATATATGTAGTGATGGCAAAGATCAGTAGAATGGAGGTTACAAGGGTGGGCCTTTCGGCCTCAGTCATTCCTGAGACATAGAAGTTCACATCACGTCCAGATGTTTATGTATGTCATAATGGACACTTCTCTCCCTGCCCTGCAGCTGCCATGCTGTCACTGAAGATATAAATCTTAAAACGTGTTGAAGCAAATGTCAGTAGTAAGAAATAAACATGCCATATTGCCTTACAAATATACATTGCACATTATGGTTGCTTGTGACTTAGGGGTAATGATTCTCTGCTGACTGCGGAGGCGTCTTTTATTGCTTAAGTTCTGCCTTTAACCCAACCCGGAGGCTGATTGAATTATCTGAAAACTTCTGCTTCTATTTTACGAGTCAGTTTTTAGTCCCTGTAGAGCGACAGTCTATAAGATGACTGTCAACACTGCAGCGTTCCAGTTAAAGCCTTTATGATTGCATCTGACACTTCATGGTTGACCTGTGACCTCAATGGTTGAGGACTACAATGAATCACAAAAAATGAAATAGGCAAAAGTTTACATATGACAAATTGGGACGTTTATGTGGTTACTTTGCACTATACAACATGGCTAGGTCATTACAGAATATGTCAGCTATGTCAGGACTTCCCCTACTCCCTGATAGTGTAAGAAATGAGGTAATACTGAAGGCCACTCTTACCACAGTGGTGCCTTCATCCTCAACCCTTTTATCTCACCTTCATCAGGCTGACACTCTCCCATCAATCATTTAGCACCAATGTGAGGGTCAGAGGAAGTGGACACAGTCTGCAAAGGCACAAAAAACTTTGCAGAAAGACAAGAGCTGTGAAACCGAAAGTGGTTACCCTTGGCAGACACGTTTCCCCCGGGAAAATTCTGTAGCGCTGTTCCACATTGAACTTTTTCCACTGCAGCTCAGCCTCTCTGCTCCATTTAATAAAGCCTGGAAAATAGAAACCAGAAGTCCATATATATTTTACCATGGTTGAAATTCTTTATGCTAATAAAACAAACTTAAAAAATCATATATGTATAGAATTATACATCTATATTTGTAGAAGATATGAAAAAAAACATCCCCTGTGGCCAACATATAGTCGACAAGCTGATGGCAAGTTAGATATGGGCTTTTACCATTATAGCAAAGCACTGGGACTAAATTTTGCTCCCCTGGACAAAACCAAAACTTTCTATGAAATTCATAGTGTGACCTGAGCAAGATAAGGCCGTCCTCTGCCATTTGAGAAGAAGCACATCATGAGAATAGGACCAGGGAATTGGGACCAAATGTGCTCTTAAGTACACACGACTGATGCTAATGGATGTAACGTACACATTTTTTTTCAAGAATTAATTTTACTTGACATCACAAGTCAGATTGTGAATGGAACTGTGTAAAGCTGTCCACACGTAGCTAGATTGGACTATCTAACACACTTGAAACCACGGGAAGATTTTAAAGAACAAGCAATTGTGAGATGTCAACATTCTTGCCTTATGGTGTTTCCAACTAACTTGACTTGTACACAGACAGCAGTTACAGACAGGTAAAAACTGTTGCAATCTGCATATTTATAGATTGGATCAGGTAAGTAGCTTCAGAAGAACAGAATCTGTGATATCTGCATGTCTGTGTTTCTATTACAAAGCTCCCTGCAGGGCTCCACTAGTTAGCAGAATTGCAAAGGTAATCCACAGGACTGGAAAAGCAGGAGGAGGGAGAACTATGGAGATTTTTAATTGAAGATGTGGATAAAAGACTGGAAATAATTACAATCTGTGAAAACTGGAAGGGAAATGAGATGTTTTTAAACCATGGAGCTATTAAGAAAGGCACCTGCTTGAGCCAGTAGTAACATGTGTTCTATGTGTGTTGCCAAGTGTATTTTTCTACACTCCCAAAGGCAGGTCTGCGTGTGTCCAGACTGTGGCCTGGTGTAGATCAGGTTCGCTGCCTGTGTGTGTCCCAGCTATGGACCCTCTGGTGGGCTTGGGTGATGGATGATGCCTCGAAGCCCTAGAGCTTCAGTCTCAGCAGCTACTAAACACTTAGAGATGATGGATACTCTGAGAATCTATGTGCATGTGCAGATAAGTGTGGACGTGAATGAGTGACAGATCACAGAGGGCTGCTCTGTTTCGGGTGTTATTCTAGCATTATTGATTGCAAGGTGACAAGCATGTGAGGGAAAGCTATTCAATACTGTAGCAAAAAGCAGTGAACTGCACACCTTCACGCCTCTTCCCTAAAACTTCTCTTCTCGAACCTCAATTCCCACTCCCCACGCCTTGTATAGAATTACATGAGTGAGGCTCAGACCATGTACAGAGTGTACAGCCAAGATGGAAAACCTGGTTTGAGTTGCAGCATTTAGTCGTGGCATTTCAGCCCCAATGAAGATGTTCATCCATCAGTGCAAAACAACACAGGTATGAATTTACGAGACGCACTGAAACCCTCAAAGTGCAGACAAAAGTAGATTCCTGACAGAATCAGTATACTGTAGCTCTGAGAATATCCCGGGATAAAGTTGAACAATAGATCTTTATTTAGGACTCATGAAGACTATTTGATAACATTTTGGGAGGTTTTTATTTATTTACTTATTTATTGCTTATTTCTCATAAATTTAAACCCACTTCTTTACAAAAACAAAAATGAAAAATAATAAGTGCTTAGATGCTATCTTCCAGTCATTCCTAATTTCCATGTAGCATTATTTATTTTCAGCAAAAGGAAGTAATGTCATAACTTCTGTTTTTTTGTTTCATAACGCCTTCTGTTTTTATCTGCACTCTCCACATCTTCCCTCCAGTTGAACTCCAGGTTAAATTGAACTTTTAACATTAGCCCTTCAAAATAAACACTCACATGAATAACATTTACAAATTGTGAAGCTGTTGCTGTAAATAATGTCCCATGCTTCAACTGAAACTTAAATCATGAAAATTAGCAAGCTGCAACAATAAACCTTTGTGTTCGATCATCTTTTTCATTGATGTGCATTATTTCAACAATGTTCTCCAAACCTCAATTCAGAAAATTATGAAAATGTATGTTTCAATCAAATATTTGGTCCTCTGTGGTCTGAGGCAATGCCGATGAAGTGATGCTAATGAGTAGAAACCATGCAAGGCTAAATCCTACATATTTCTGCTCCAAATCCTTTGTTTTGAACAATGAAATAGCTGCAGCTGTGACAACAATGATGACCCAAGGCAAATAAAACTGGTAATTGATACATGGCAGAGAGTCAAAACCTCTGGCTGGGTGAAAAGGGGACAGATGGGGACAGACCTGTGTTCAGCTTCTGAAGAGCTATTCATAACCAAAAGCCAGAGGGAGAATGCAAAACTTGGCATGTTTTCATTTGGTCAATTGTGCGAGTGAATGCTGAGATATTGTGTCACAGACACAGATTGGGTGTGTCGACTTAGCTTCCCCACCCTTCGCCATCACCCCCACCCGGAAACCACCACTTCCTCCCCCATTCATCTCACTGAGATTTTGTTTTATTTCTCAGGAGCTGTTTTTGAAACTCATTTGTCAAACCACACAAAAGTTTATTGAGCCCTGCAAAACCAAACTTATGAAAACAGTGGCAAAGCAACTCGCCTTTTCATGTGAACCGAAGGTTTATAGGGACGTCCATCATTTAGCAAAGTTTGGAGTTTTATGATCAACTGCAGCAAGACTCGACCACAATCAGAAACAGCAAACTTTGATTTCGGAATCAAAGTTTGTCTCTATTGGAAACATCCAAATGCTGTTGATCATGAATCATCAAGTGTGGGTTTTTTCTGTATGTATGGGCTCATTTTCAATTCCCTTTCATTGCAATGGAGCGACACATATCACGGGTTGCTTAATTACCAATAGGATACAGCAGGGATTTCACCCCATGCGGGGAGAATTACATTAAAGAATGACGATCACATCATGTTTCAGCAAAGATACAAATTTTCACCTCAGGTTGTTACTTGTTTATTTTGGTGACTGAAACACCCTGTAAGCTGATACTCTGCCGTCTGCCCTGCCATCCAACCAAAGGAGCAAAAAATGACAGGGGCGATAAAAGGACAATATGGATTTGTTTTCAGACAGATATAAACAGTGGTTTATCATTTGGGACATCAAATGTTGAGTATAATTCTGTATTTACTTTAAGGACTTAAAGGAATAAAGACTGGCCAGCATGCAGCTGAACAATTAAGGGTGCAGCAGTTACTTATAAGGGGGGGGCTTGGGTTCCATTCTGTGCCTCTGTCCTTTAAATCTGACATAAAATCCTGGAAACTCATTGATTTCTTTTAGTTCTATTTCAATCGTATTGGGGAATTAACTCTTCATTTCCAGTCTCTTACAGTTTGTGGAATGCAGTGGCTTATAAGAAAACCAAAAATTCTAGATCCAGCAGGACAAGCGGTAGCTACAACCTCCATTATCATTAATTAATCATTGATAAACCCAGCCGCAAAATCTTCAATTCTCAGATTACAATCACATACAAATTCTTAAGTATCCACAGTCCAAGCAGATTGAACTTATTGCCATGTAAGGGTTAAAAAAAACACTAGAAAATCACTTTCTTTGGATGAGCTGGATTTTGGGTCTTGAGATTTTTGGTTCTTAACCTCTTGCACATACATGTGAGCATGTTTTACATTCGTTCATCCGTCATCCCAACACTTAGCTGGGGTCGCAGTAACAGCAAACTAAGTAGGTCCCGTCCACATTGATGCCCTCTGGCTCTTCCTCGGGGACCCAAAGAGTTCTCAGGCCAGCCAGGATATCTGACCCCCCAGAGTGTTCTTGGTCGAGTGCAGGGCCTCCCTTCAGGTGGACGTGTCCTGGCCACCTTTTAAAAGAGGGCCCCCTGAGTGCATCTTTTTCAGATGGCTAAACCTCATCAGCTGATGTGAAGGAGCAGCAGTGCACATGCTTTAAACGTGAAGGAGCAATAGCTCCATTTTAAATTTAACACTCCTAGATATCAAAGCTTAACTTTTTTGAAACAGCATGTATCCTTTTGAATTTACCTTTGTGCCCTATTTTAGAACATCTTCATGTTCAAAGACTATTTGTGGATTATTTTTACTATTTGTGTTCTTTGAATCCCACAAAGCTTGGACTATTTGTAACTGCATATGAAACAAAGATCAGGTCTCATGAGGTAATAATCGCAAGTTCAACGATCGGCAATAGAATTAAGTGCTCAGGTCTATTGATATCTATTCAAATCCAGTAAAACCAACTTATATAGCTAATTTTACAAAATCAAAATTTCAAATACTGCATATATTTCAGGTTTTGTCTAGTGTTGTTGTTTTGTTTGATTTTTAAACATACCTTTCCATGGCCTTGTGCTTTATTTCGAATCAGTTCAGAAGGCAGTTTTTTTTAAGGTCACCTGAATTATGCAACATAAAAGTATTTAATCCACATTTCAATAAAGTGTTTACTTTATTGAACAGACTTATGTCTCTCCTGTGTGACATGAAAACATTATATCTGCTTAAAACAGACAAAGTATGTGATTTATTTCCTATTTCCAGGTCTCATAAGACCTACTTTTCAGAGTTTGTCTTGTGAATGTGCTGAGTCTTGCACAGAGAAAAGAGCAAGCGGGCAACAAGTTGATGAAACTTGTGAAATCGGCTTCTGGTGCAGTGATGTTGCATTTACTTAGCTACGTAACCCTGCTTTTGTCTGAAAAAACAGACGTGTTTTTCTTTTTTCTTTGGAATGCCAAGAGCCTGACCCCAGACAGGAACCCAGGAGGACATTTGTCTGCTCAAACATGATCACAGACAAAACATCACACATAGTGAAAAGATAGCAGGGGTCTTTAACATGTCAGGAACGCACACAAATCCTACTTTTGATTTTAGCTGTCACTATGCCCTGTTAGGTGAGATTAAAGTCTGCAAACAGCTTTATTCGGTGGTTCTCTCTCAGGAGCCGAAAATAAGCTATCATTATTTGGTGTCTGTCTGTGTTGGGGGGTTAGTCATTTATTATCCCTGAAGAAGAAGCTGATGATTTGTATGAAACATGTGATAAACATGCCCAAATACTGTTCCAAATCCTTGGGATGTAAGCTCTCGCTGGAGTGGAATATTATGCCTCATCACCGATTCTCTTTATCTTTGCACCAGGGTTAGAAATCCTTTAAATGAAAATAAAAAAGGGATGGATTATTTAAATAAACAATGAGGGTGCATCATCATCATACTCCTCACTTCAAACATATGTTAGTGTGCTGTCTGTGGGACGGCCGTACAATTGAGCGATAAAGACCAAATGGTTTGAACGGATTTGTGTGCCCCCATAAGCTGGAAAGCAGCTGTTTTTTTCTTTTCTGACAGGTCTCTGAAGTCCCATCATCGTCCGTGACACCAGCTTGCTGGGAAGATGATCGAGGGTGAACTCCAAGTTGCAGTCTGAGCTCTTCAAGCAGGCGGGATGTTGGATGAATTAGGTGATGTCTAAACGCTGGATCTCTGGCTCAGGCATGGACTGTGGTATAAATCAGCCCCTGAATGTCAAGTAGTCACCACTGTGTGGGTTCTTCCTATAGTGTTACATTTTTGGATCTGGAAAAGATTAGCGTTTTCACTCACAAAAAGTCACTGGATGGTTTTACGAGGGGTTTGAAATTTATCTGGCATGAGGTAGCAAGCATCATAGACAGTGTTAGAAATGTTTGTTCAAGTACACGTGCGGTTCATGTTGTCCTATTGCCAGGCCATAAATCTGACTGTACCTTGCAACCTGAAAGACTGATGCCAGTGTTGGATGGTTTTCTAGGGCCGGTGCATACACTGAATAAATAAGTAAATCCATGCTTGATTTGTAAGAAAAATATGGTTATTCACTGATACTCATTTATGAAATTAATTTTTTGGGAATAAAACTGTTTACTTTAATCATATCAAAAATGTGCACTTGTGAGGAAAGTTACGCTTTTGTTCAAGGCCCACATCACTTCACTATGAACAGATACACTTTGCTTGTCAACATATAAAGTCTGCATTTGATGACTTAATCAGATTATATCACAAATAGAAATAAATGCATAACTTGTTGTTTTCATTACCCTACGATCGTAGATTTACTGCTTCAATCTCTCATCTTTCATATGTTTCTCTCTAATCTCGGGGTTTCCTTCGATGGACTCCGACTGCATAGAAGGCAAGAGTAGTTTGCAGCACTGGCTACCTAATTTTTGAAGAATGTCACATTTTCAAGGCTTTAAGGATTGTACTTATGAATATTTAAGTTTCTCAGCGTGGGAGGCCATTGTGTAATCCACCCAAAGAGAATATGCATGTCCATTCAGCTGTACAGTGTCACTTGGTTCACTTTTTGGTAAATTTCTATCTAAACTTTGCAGGTTTGATTTAATGCTGCTCTTCTTCATATGGATTACAATGATATTTTGAGAATTCAATCAAAATAAATCAATGGAGTTTCAATAGCTTTGTGTATATTAGTGTATGTGGGCTTGACAGGTCCGTGAAGAAATATTGTGCAAGATAATGTCACATATATTATCAAATCCAAACTGTATAGAAACATATGTGGTTTTAGCAGAAATCTCAGAGGCAGACATTTCCAAATATGGGCAAATGTCGCCAGGACTTTGCATGGACAGGGGAAACTGATGGTAAATTAGCCAATTTAGTAATTTAGTAAAACTAATGCTTTAAAAATGTGCCGAATACGAAACCCAAATAGGTCTGATCTGTAGGACAGTTTGATCCTTTGCCCCTTTTTCTGAAAGAGAATATACAGTATGCATGGGCCATTAGCTCTCAAAGACCCTTATAGTACCATAATAAGTCTACAGCGCAGCAACATGTATTTCATCTATAGTGAGAATTCATGTTCTGTTGATGTGTTTCAGTGCATACAAAGAATTTTGCCTCAAAGTAATGGTTGGGAAGTTGAATAAGCTGTGACTCTGTAAATTGACATGTGTGATTCGTGTTGTTTGAGCCACATTCAGGTATGAAGGGTCCTGTGACTATAAATCCTCCACTCCACTGAACTGAACATCTGCCCAGCATCTGGGCAGAACATTGTTCCCCCTACCCAGACAAGAGTGGAGTCATGGGGTCCTAAGCTCACCCTATACACAGTATTTCTTTATAGTCATACCAAAAACTTCCTATGAGCATGAACAGCTGTTGCCTCCCCCAAATTCTTCATTAATAAATGAAACCTTTTGTTTGTTTTAATTCATAATGTGGAACTCCTGATGGTTGAAGAAAAACAAGCCAAGACTTGATTAGGAATTGAATCTAAAGCTTGAAAATGGGCCAAAAACAATCAAATTTACAACTATGCATGCCTAAGAGTGCACAAGTGTGTGTGTGTGTGTGTGTGTGTGTGTGTGTGTGTGTGTTGTATGTGTGTGTGTGTGTGTGTGTGTGTGTGTGTGTTGTATGTGTGTGTGCATGTGCTCTCTTGTGTGCTTACGTGTGTGGGAACATATCACATTTGTAAAGGTATGCCTCCTCTGTCCGCTCTGCTTTATCAATTACAAATGTTATCAGCATAATTCATCACTCTGCTATAAGGAACACTCCCTTAATCGACATCATTGTTGGCCCATTACCTAAACCTATTAAATCAAACTAAAACAGATGGTCCATTAAGAATGTGCTGTAACTATATCGACTAGCTATAAAGAAGCCCAGGTCTGAAGCGGACATCAGATGATTTCAGAGAATCGTATCTAAGGAAAGTATGAAAAACATAAAATATGTCTTTGCCAAAAATACCTCATATAGACTGTCGAGGTGCAGCATAGTAGTGTGTGTATAACTGTAGCACGTCAACTCCTATCGGCAGTTTGGAATAATACTATGGTTTGAAATACTTTACAACACCTCACTGGATTTTAATTGAATGTGTGTGCGGATGTGTGATCAGTTCTGTGGATCAATAGGCTTCATCTCATTTCATCCAACACTAAAGGTTTTTGATGAATGTGGTTATGACTTAAGCACAAAGAGAAAATAACCACAGCAGGGGCCACTTGAGCCACATGTTGGCACTAGAAATAAAAATAAGAATTGCATTTTTGGGAAAGAGACAGAGGGATGTAGAGAAAGTAAGAGAGATATGACATCCACAGGGTACAAGTGAAATGCTGGAGAGGGTGGAGTTATGGAGAAGAAAAGGATCAGGAAGAAATTATCAGAAGATTGTTCACTGGATGTAACTTGTGGACATTCGGGACTGGGCTTCGTAATCAGAACAGCCGAGTGTTGCTACTGCTGACATCATTAGACGCTAAGATGACTAGAAAAACTGGAAAAACATTTTTTTTGCACCAACAAAGAGGAACAACGAGAGCTTCCCTAAGCGAGTGTCTCATAACAGCTATTATTATCATTTGGTCGTGAAGAACAAGAGGGTTGTCCTTTAAATGTAACCCACAAGGGAAGCTCCTCAGAGTTCTGCCCCTTGTCCAGCAAGACCATTTCCTTTGTGGTTTTTATTGTCCTGCAGGATAATGAGGGAGAATAGATCTGCCTATGAGCAGAAAAAGGCCCAAAGTACCCTTGCAAATGATTGCAAGGAAGCTGAGGGGAGGGTCCATGTGTTTCCATCTTTTTTCATTTGTTGTTTACTTGTTCTACTTCTCTGATATTCTGCTTCAATAATTTATTTTCAAAGCAGATGTTAATCAGCAAGATGATCTTCACCAGGATGAATGGCAAGAATGTCAACATAGCCCAAATAATATAATTTTTTTTCTACTATGAACAGAGAAAATGTCAAAATATTTGAAAAGGGTCCATGAAAGAGATCATGAAAGCGCATGTTGTAATTCACTCCCCAAAAGTAGCAAATCATATAACAAATGGGATGCTGTTATGCTTTGTCTAGATGAGTTGGTTGTGTTTGAAATCCATGTGCCAAGTTTTCCTGACACACCTTCCACTGGATCTCTTCGGACAAAACATGTTTCAGGGATGTTGTACCATTATTGACATTATGTTGCAACATTATTTGACAAGGAGTACTCAAGAAAATAATTTTTTCCTTATTTAATACACAACAAGGCACATCTTACACATAGCAAAAGTGAAGAAATTCCTTTATTCTTGAAGACACGTGTTCTTGCCTCTGAATCTCTCGCTGCACTCAATCTTTTCAGTGTAAAAGTAAACATATGTAACCAATCACAATACACCATGACAGCATATCAAAAGAACGTGTTCTTTCCTACGATAGACAGGAAGCAAACTTCTGAACACTATCTGTAACACACAATTTCTTATTGTCAATCTATCTTACACAATAACACACGCACACACACCTAATAAACACTTGGTTGTCGCTTACTACAGGTGCCACTTAAAAGAGGGCAGTAAAGCGATTTATATACTTTATTTGGTCATTAAAGTCTTAGCTGTCTGTGTGCTGATGCAGCAAGATTAATACTTTTTGCACACACAGTGCAGAACTCAGTATATAGCATGCGGGAGCTACACTTTTCTGCTCTTTCATCTCAGTAGTCCCTAGGAGCCTTCAAGCAAGGCCAAGAAATGTTACGTGAGTATTAAACAATGTAAACAGCATGTTAATTCGATGAGACAGCAGTCAGATTTTGATTTCTTTGAACGGAGACAATTTGAGACAAATATATTAATACTTGCCGACATTACCATTGAGGATTCACCAATTTCTGTGTTGTGCATTTTCTTGTTCAAGAAAACGTGTCATTTAGCAGAAAGAACAGTCCAGTGAAAATATGATTCTGCTACATTAAACGACAAAAAAATGGAATTCTAGGACTTATTTCAAGGATTTAATTAGTGTTATGTCAGGTTTGGATTAAAATTTGAACTGAAGACAGCAGGACTTGAACTCTGACCCAGACAGTGGCAGGATGACACCACACCCTGTGACACACTCAGCATACATCAGTGTGAAATATGACATGAAAGAGACAAAACTATGGAAGCTTAAGGCATTCGCAGGCTTGAAAGTCTGATCTCTTTTTCTAAATTAATGAGACAATTATCTCTCTATTTTGAGAGCAAATTGTCCACGGAAAAATATCTGACCTGTTTCTGTTCTGAATTATTAGGATTATTATTGTGAAATTCAGGAATTCTTTTACACACAACAAAAACTTGACTGTTCTCCTCATGAAATATCGCATTTGGTTTTGAAAAAATATTCTGTACAGTTACTAAAGGAATACGTCATGCTTCCATACAAAACCGAATAAAATGTGTATAAATATAACTTGAACGATTGAAATACATTACGAATACTTTCAATGGCCATCAAAATATAATCAAGAAGGAGGATTTTCTCTCACTCCCTCTCACACATATACACATACACAAACTTACACACGTAATTTTGGCTTTTTAAATGGGTAACAACATTATTATGATTTAATTATCAATACAACTTTTCTCTAAGTGCTTTTTAATCAGTCCATCAAATGTGATCCTGCAGGAATTTAGTCATACTTAAGACTTGGTCTTTACCTCTTTTCAATGTCGTCTCATGTCAAACATGGTGCAGAATGTGTTCAGAATCTGATAAGGACCAATCAATTGGAACAGATTATTAGTAATATGGATGTGAAACAGTGTTGAAGAAAAGCCCAGTGACCTGTTTCAGATTTGCGGTGGGTTGTCGACAGCAACAGCAGAGTACTCCGTCTCAGAAATGTTGGAGGCTTCGATGAGGCGAGCCAAGCCAGTCCTTGTGGAGTATTTGAAGATAAAGGCCTTCATGAGGTCATAGCGGTAATTTCTGTTGATGAAGTTATAGAGGATAGGGTTGAAACAGCAGTGAAGCAGTGACAGGCACTGGGTGAGTTGTAAGGCCACATAGATCATATTCTCCAGGCCGCAGGTGAGAGGTACCAGGCCTAGCTGAGAGAGGGCATCAACGAGCAGGACAGTGTGGTATGGCCCCCAGCAGCCCAGGAAGACCACGATGTAAGCAAGGATCACTCTGCGGCTGACGCACCGCTCCTGCTCCACAGTTGATGATAAGGACATCGACGAATGGGTGAAGGCTCTGGCGAGCAGAGTGTAAAACACGGCTATAACAGGGAAAGGGAGGACAAATCCCAGGAGGATGAAGCTCAGCTGTACTCCAACCATCCACTCCCTGGGACTGTCCTCAGGATACACCGGATTGCAGAGGATGGAGTCCCCATGTGATGACTTCATGGTGCGCAGAAAATAGGTGTCGGGAAAGGAGGCCACCAGTGCGAGAAGCCACACCCCCACGCACACTCCAAAGCGAACCAGCTTTCTGCGCATGCCCCCTTCATTCTCCCTGTGCTGTGTCACACTCAGATACCGGTCCACACTCATACAGGCCAGGAAGAAGATGCTGCTGAACAGGTTGACAGAAAACAGCAGGTGCGTGAGTTTGCACGCCACTTTGCCGAAGGGCCAGTGGCCGTGCTGTGCCAATGAGCTCACCCACACGGGTAAAGTGGCACACACACACAGGTCTGCAACTGCAAGGTGGACGATGTACATGTGTGTCTCGTGGCGAGGTGTTGAGTCTCTCTGAGCGCGGATATTAACCCAGAGGACCAGTGCATTGGCAGCAAGGCCGACAATGAAGATGAATGTGTAAAGCACACACATGGAGTAGAGCAGAGCGCTGCGGTTGAACGCTGTGGCACAAACCATTGAGTGAACAGTGGAAAAGTTGCTGAAGGTGTCAGAGTAGTTGAGATACCCAAACAACTTCCACAGGTCCTCTATGTCGCTGCTGCTAAGGCTCATTTTTCAACGCTTGGAGACAACCGGACACCACCTCTGACTGGGACGGATCCTGCAAAAAGAAGACATCACCTCATCATTTCCTGCAACACACTCATCAAATTCACATTTTTTTGTTGATTTCTAAATCAACACTCTGTGATACAAACCATGCACTGAGGTGGTGAAGAATATGAGCTAGTATATCCTTCTAATGTGCGACAGGCTCTCTCTAAATTTGGTTCACTTAAAAACACAGCTTGCATGAGTTAAAAGAGGCTCACTGTTGTCCTGTCACAACCGCAGAAGTTCTCTGTGATTGATGTGCAAACAGAGGCCAGCACAAATAAATGTTTGCATTAGCTCCACTAGCGCATAGTGCAGATTAGACATGAGGAAGTGGGATCAAGAAGTATAAACAGAGTGTATTTCCGGAGCGTTCCTGACATTCCAGATAAAGTACTGGTCAGGGTGGGAAACCTGATACCACTTAAAAGACTGTTTGCCTTAACATGCTTGTTATAGTAAAGAAAAAAAAAATGAAAAAAAAATGTTTCTTTTCTTCTCTGGAAGCAAGCAAGTAGAAGGTTGTAGAGAGGCTGTCACCACCCAGATGATCAAAGAAAATACTGCTCATAACTTTAAATACGTCATTTTACAACATCTGAGGCTAATAGCACGTGAACACATGCTTACCAAATGTACATATTCACATTGACTGAGGTGACAAAAGCAATATGCAAGATCACAAAGGAGGTTTAGCAGGAAAATATCTTTCCATGAACTAATGAACCTGTCAAGTATTCACAGTTTCTGCTGAGACGTCTCTCTCGGCTGCTCTAACTGACAGCAGCCTGACATAGTTTGAAGGATCGGAGGTGAAAGGTGGCAGATCAAAAACAGAGCACGAGAGTCATAACCCTGCTATTGCCCCTGAGTGACTTGCACGCCCACAGAGTGAATTGTGTGCAGAGATCAGCAGGGGGGCTTGACGCCATGCAAAATAGAACATTGTAAACGAGGGTCAGTGACCACTGGCTGACATGGCATGCTGGGGTGTAGTGAAATGTGACCGCTTCACACATCTGTCTTTGTCACACACTTGTATTTGTGGCTCCCACAAAGTCAAAGAAGTCATCTTACTTATCATAACACCTCATTTTTCAACGTTTCTTTCACAATACATAGTTGGCAACTGGTTGTTTTTTTTCCACTTTTTATGAAAAACAGAGTCAGCAGAGGGATTTCATGTTTATCCTCATTGATCCTTATTAATAGATAAGTGTGACAATTAGACAAGTGGGCGTTGACTTAAATAAACATTAAGCACAAGTGCCTTATACAAATACTGGACTGTAGTATGATGGTGCAAGAATTTTCCAAAGTGCTTTGATTTCACAGGTATTTAATTGCCATTTTCATGAATAGCAGAACCAAAAAAAGGTTAATTTTGCACTTGCAATGACAAATATATACCACCATAATTAAAAGTGCACATTTACAAATAGGCATACGACACAATCGCATGAATTCTAATTTTAGACATTTTCCTCCTTATCAAAAGATCATCGTCTCCATTCACATTTCGACTCTTCCAGAAGATCATTTGAATAGCCTGTTATCTCCTCTCCCAGCAAGCTCTGTGATAAAATGTTAATAGAAGAAACCCGCCATTTGACCTGACATTTATTCCTGACAGCTATTTCTTATCCGGGTGGAGCTGGGGAGAGGGGGGCAGCCAGCGTTCACCAGAGCGGGGTTTTCTGTGCTGAGATAATCCCTCACAATGGCCTTTAATTCCTTTTATATTATATGGAAAATACCTGGAAGTGCCAGGTAGGCCCACAGGCTTCAGGGTAATTAGCCTTTTAACACCGGCACCATCAGATAACAGGGTAAGACACACGCCTGTCTCTTCCTCCCTCTGCTCTCTCGCTCTCTCTCTCCTTGCCGTCAGAGCATCCAGTTACAAATTAGCAGAACTCGTCCTTTGTCCCTCAATACACAGAAAATAAAAGCGATCGCGGGGTTTCATGTGCAAATGTGCCGCAGAGAAAGGCACAGGTGCACCGCGTTTCTGAAGACGGGTCTCGGTTTTGGGACTCCAGACCTGGGGTGGGTGGGGGATATGTTCGATTCCCACCGAGTTTCTTCACGCGTGGCCCGTGCGTCATTGCCCACTCATCCAGAACACCACGGTAGCCGCAAACAAAATGTCATTGTTGCCATTGTTGATTCATATCAGGCTGGAGACAAACTTTTCTTATCGGAATGGGCAGCGTGGTATACAGAGGATCAGATTGAATGGGAAGGCAAATAAACACCTCAGTTGAGTTGGGGGCGGGGGGGGGGGGTTACCAAGAAGATGGAGAGCAGATGACAACGCTATTATTACTGAAACATTCTTGAATAAGACTCTATTTAGCGATTTTGTGAAACTCGTAAATATGTTCCTTCTGTGGGGAAAAACAGCATTAACAGAGCATTCAGACCCCGCGGAGTTTCAGCCCTATTAACCGAGAAGAAGAGGAAAAAAGCATTCCTCTGCAGTACTTGAAGTCATCACGGCGCTCTTTACCTGTTCGGCGAGTCCCCTCTTCCTCCTTTCACACTTCGTGCTCCTGTGCTGAGTTTAACGGTCGCCGGAAAAGTTTTCACTCCCCTTGCTGCGCACTCTTGCTCGCTTCCCCGGCCGTGACTGAGCCTGGCGCCTCCTCTGCACTTGCTGATATTCTCAAGAGTTACGCCTCCAAGGCTGGTCCTAAAGCCAAGGTTTATTGGCTTGGCAAAGACAAACAACAGGCAATGCGGTCAGTTTCGGGCAAGAGGTGAGAAAAAGAACACGTTTAATCCCCTCCTTAGTGTATAATTATGGAAAACAATGACGAAAGACTTTTTTTTAGGTTTTTCATTTCCAGCGGACAAAGTCCAGACTATTGAAGAAATGTCTGCAATAATACAGTTTGCATATTGGAAAGAACAGATATGTGGTTTCTAAATCAAATCTGATCATGTACTTGCTTAAATGTTGCACAGCAATGCTTTAAAACTACATTTCATGCTGCATTGAAACTAACATGCGAATATTGTAATTGTGTGCACACCCGAGAAAACATCACACTTGTGTGTAAGACGTATTTAGCGTTTAAGAGGTGCATAAATAGTAATTTGTGTCTGCGGCTAGTGGAGGAAAAAAAAAACTGTTCTTGTAGTGCGTAATTCACATTAACCGCAATCAACATTTAAGGGCAGGGACAGTTTCGAGTCTCATGCTTGAGTCTTTCTATTGAAAGTACACGCAGGAAAACCACCTCAGACACAGGCCTTCCGACCAAACCCTAATCACTGGTTAAACCCAGTATTGGGGAAACTGACAACGAGCTTCGAGTCCACAAGAAGTACATGTAATGATTTATTCTGCATACAGAATTAAAAATAAGAATTTCAATTACATCTTGAATTAAAATTGGGACACGTACATTTATGGGTCACATCTTGTATGTGATTTGTGGCGGACACTGAGGGGCGTGGCCTCTCACCTCATTGACTAGGGGGTTGGGGGCGTGGCTTAAACCGGGGGTATATGCGCGCCCTGGAAGCGCACTGTCTGTGTTGGTGTTGTATGGTGGTTCTCACGTTTGAAGATAAAGTCACCCAGGACTCCAAGGCTCCGTCATCGATTATTCCTCGCCAAGCACAACATGAGCAACATTTTCCATAGTTACAAGGTACACTGTTCACCACATAAAACCAGTCATATTGAAGAGTATATGAGATAAATGAAAACTTTTTTCATAATGCTTTGTATACTGAAGAGAACATGCATTTCATTTTCATGAGATATCTAAAACTTAAAATGCAATGTCATACATCGAAACAGGGGATTTCAAGGATTCAAGGATATCCTTGAAATCCTTGAACCCTTTTCACAGCTGGTTCAATCACAGCAATTAGCCTCATGTTCAATAACACGGCAAACAAAAGCGGCAGAGACAGGGGACTTTAAAACATCTCGATAAATAGTGTAGTATAGTAATATAGTGTTGACAGTGTCAGCAAAGTTGTAGCTCGATAGGGTTTAAAAGAGAAATCATTTTTTTCTAAGCTCCTGAAGTATTCCTTGATAAACCAGGCACGGATTGTCCAACTTGTTTGCTCAGAATAGATATGTCAGTGACTGGTACGGGTCACTCCACTGAAGTTTATTATGACTGCATTCAGTGATGAAATGCAGCCAGCAGGGTACTCTAACCCCATTAAGCAGGAAAGTAGCACTGTCAGTTTCAGTGGGGGCTTTAAAGAGAGTTCCCACTACGCACGCACACCCATTGTCCTCCATGTCAGGAGCATCAGGGGGATTTATAAGCCTCTCTGAGAAACATCCGTCTCCCTGCAGGCTGCTGCCAACCTCGGTTCTGCACTTCTCATTCACAGGGAAGTCAGACTTGGAAAAGAAGGTGTTTGTTTGTGTTTGTAATGTCTGATAAAGAACAATCAATATTTCTGGTTCAGAAAATGTACCTGTGGGAAAAAAAAAGGAAAACAGTTATTAAAGCGTAGCTTAGGACTAACTTAATCAAGGATCTCCATATATTTATCGCAAAATTCACATGTGCATTTACTTTGGGCAATTAATTTAAAGCAACCCCTTATCATCAAACTGTGCATCCATCATTCTCAGACTGGAACTCCAACATTCAGTTCAGGTGATAAGGGGAGTGTTGGGTACCATGAATATACAAATGTTTGAAGAAATCATTGTCAATATAATAAATCAAATGTACACATCATCCAGTTCAGTTCAGTTCAGTTCAGTAGTGCTTCTTTTGGGTTGGTCAACTCTGTTTAAGTTTCCCAGCAAACAGAAACACAGAGACAAGGCAAAGATATGGTTAATATTTGTGTTCCCCAGTGGAAGGTAGCAAGCAAAACAGAAGATTCACAAATGGTCTGACATAGAATATTTCTCAAATCTGCAGAGTGAACAATCACTCCAAGGAGCTTGTGTGCAACATTTCTTTTTGCGCCTGTCCTCAAAGCTACACACATAAACCTTTGAAAGTCAATTCCTCAAGGAATAAAATTTGCTGTTGACCTATTCATTTTGCATTCAACTTCACCCAATTCAATACACAGATGCATAAACACAACGCGATCGAAAAGGGAGGTAGAGGAAAACAGGGTGGCGCTGAGGTGGAAGCTGGAGTCAGTGTGTGCGAGTGTGGGAGAGTGGGCTGAGGGAAACAGAGGGGAAAAGATTTAGAGTTATTGCTAATGACTTCTTTTTCTATTGTAGTCTAGGCCTGCGTCACAGTGGGGGGTCTGACAGCCACGTTCTATTTTTGTGCAAATCTCCATTCAAACACTCCCTCTCACACTCCTTCTCAGCAACATTTTCACAAACAGACCCTCCTGCTTTCAGGGTCTCTCCTGCATTTCCAGTGTCGCATTCCTCCCCTGTTCCTTCAGCTGCACTTATCTCTTGTTTAATCAATTATTCATCTCCAATTATTTTTTCTGAGCCTGTGTTTGAGATGCTGAAACCATTTTTCACCACAACTGGTTAGTATTTAAGGAGAGGCGGTGAACCTGAAAATAAAATCAGAATCAGAACACTTTATTGATCCCTGAGGGGGAAATTACTTGTGATTTTTGATTTAGTCGTGTCTTTTTGTCAAGCTAATATTTTGTAAGCATTTGTGCTTTCCTCGGGGGAAATGTTCATGCAGGTGTATGTTTAGCAGGAAAAATGTGTCCCTGAAGGAAATGAAGCATTAAGACACTCCTAACATTGACAGAGCATCACTCACACCAACGCCAAAAATGTGTGCGAAACCTGAGTATGGCTCAAATGTCAAAACAATGCAAACCAAAAAAGGACAACATAATAGGAGTCTTTGTGTGTAAGCGATATGGTTATTTCATATCTGAAACTTGGCCTTTTGGGAAAACAAGATGAATTTACATAATATCTTTTAGTCATTAACATGACAAGACCAAACTTGTTTGGGCAGACAGTTGATTATGAACACATGCACCCTTGCGAACCATTAGCTGTTATCGAGAAAAAGGTCTCGGGAAACATGTCAAATCTGAATCCAAAGTTCATCTTGGTTTATATAAACTCATAAGGGACTATTGTCTTTCTTAGGCAAATTCTATACAGCAATTACATTGAGCTTCCCTTTTGCAACACCTCTGCACAGTTGACCCCAGCTGCTGAAGTTTCTGTTTTGTTCAATTCCGCTGTGTAAGATTTCAAAAGCATTAAGATGTTCCACAACATAGATGCTATATATGAACTTACCAGCATAGTATTTTGAGTGAGCTTTTCCATTCCTTTGATTTTATTTTTTCCTGTCGCTACCTTCTTTCCAGCCCGATGAGCAAATAATGATCTCTTCATTTTTGCGTACTTTTACTAAACAGAGGCATTATATTGGTTGCTATGTTCTGAATAAGATAACCCTGACAATAAACCATAAATATCCCTTCACATTACTCATCTGTTGTGTTGTGTGCCATTTGAAGGTGAGTTAAAAAGTAAAAATCTGAATTATTGTTGTACCAAAATGTCCAGAGTAGTGACAAGAATAACATGCATTCGAATAGAGAGGGGTGATTCTGTTAAACCAACTGAATCTTGCAGTAAGAACTTGCAATGTCTCAACATGGGACTAAAACCAGGGATCTACAGTGGAAATATTCCCAGCGATAATGCAAAATATTTGTATACCGTTTTTTTTCTCTTCACTCTGGGCCTTGCTCTGACTTCAGTGAATCTGTCAGTGTCTTTATGCCGAGCTGTTGACCATGACCTGCTGTTACTCATACACCCCATTGGCTTGATGTCATCTCAGAACACAGCAGTGACTAAAACGGAAAGCAAGCGCTGTATTAACCGAGCCATAAAGGCTCACACGTGCAAATAACACACACACACACACACACACACACACACACACACACACACACACACACACACACGCACACACACACAAAAACACACACGTACGCGCGCGCGCACACACACACACACACACACACCCACACACACACAAACACACGCACACACAAACACACACACGCACACACACACATGCACAAGCACACACAAACATATACACACTCACACAGATACTTTATGCCACACAGACACAGAGAGGGAGAATAGACCTTGCAATATTTTTTAGGACTCAAATATAGTAACATGATGCTTATTGATTAATGAGATTTCCCTGGCGCCCAAACCTGGCTTAAAAACTGGCTTAAGAAAAAGAAAGGCATGACACTCCAACTGCCATTCAAAGCTCTGACTTGCATTACTGAAACGTCTGTGACTCCACAAGAATGATATAGTACACTCTTGGGATCTCCTGAGTATATTTCAATAACAACAAACACGCACACACACACACAGATAAAGACACACAAACATATATCATGTTCAGACGAGTCATGTCAAGGGGATTTAGCAGAAAATAATGATAGCTGAGAAAATGCGTCGCTCAGGGGGATAGTGAGTGTCCGGTACAGATTGCTGAATGACGGAATCTGTCCCCAAGCTGCAAAAGAAGGTATCCATCTCATTTTGCTCCCTGGGGGCTGTAACTCTAATTTAGTAATCCTATCCCAACATTCCAGTTTTGTGCTTTACAACATGGTGCTGACATAGAGTTCATGGATGAGGTTGTTAACTTTCACCCCTATTGTCCTGTCACGGTGAAAAAAAGGAATTGCATTTTGCAAAAGCCTGCACCAGAGGTTTCACCGCTACCTGTAGATCTTGCTTTACCTTATGTTTGTGTGCTACCAGCTGACCAGTTTAACCTGTATTGCTTGAATCTATCAGCGCACCTCGAGGTCAGGTTGAACCCCACGGAAAGAGCGGCCGTGAATAAATGAGAGTGTTTGCAAGTAGAGGTGGGGGAAATCCAACTACATTAAATGGCTATTGTGAAATGGAAAATGTGAGAAAATTTCTCAGAATTTATCTCTGGCCATCAGTATAACCGCAGTCTTCTTGTTTAACGTATGGAATGGTTGAGTAAATAAAAGCTTGTATTACTCCACATACCAAGTGCAACGATGTCCTTCAAAAAATTGTGAATAATATGGAGGTGAAATTTACTTGCATGTGTAAAATTTTTTGTCATTGTCATTTAGCAATGCATCTCACCCTCATATAATCTTATTAAAAATCATTAAATAATTACATTATTTACTGTACATCAGGCAGTATTTTTTTGAGGGGGTATAATTACAGGTGGGAAAAAAAACTAGATAAATATTTGAAATGTCTCCAATCCCTATCCTTTCTTACAAAATCCATTGTATATTTATGTTTGATTGTTCAATATACCATTTTACGCAAGTTTAAATTCATGAGACGTCTCCCGCTGTTTGTTTGTTTTTGAAACTGGAGCCTGCAAGTCTTAACATTAAACTTTAGTCTGCAAGATATCGGAGTAGGAGTGGCTTCTAAAGGTGTGACTACACTAATCCAGCTTCTATGCCTTTTTTCACAATCCGTCCTTAACTCAACCAGAGGAGAATCTGTATTTTCATCAAAGAATGTGAAAACACTTTTATAGTGTGAAATTCTACACATAGATGATTCTACACAGTAAAGCTCTTTCAACTAATGGAGCAAGGAAGAAAGAATGTAAGAAAGAAAAGACAATAGCACAGTCTCACAAGGAGAGATATTGAATGAACTGTTATTTTTTTCAATTTACATAATTTTAGCAGATTTTTTTCTCTCAACACTGTCATTACTGCTTTATTACTTGTGAAAAGCAAACATTTATGAAAAATAAATAAGTAAATCAGTAAATAAATAAAGACCCAATACTGGACAGGTCTCAGCTGCTAAGTGATTAACCAGAACCATATCGCGCCTGCTAAGTGGCTTTAAACTCGAGTGAGTCCCACTTTGATTTGTAATTCATTTTAAGATTTAGTTTATTACTTTCAAGTCTCACTATTGCATCTCTCCATCCCATAGACGTCAGTGCCAGTATGGTATAAATCTGTACACTGCATGAGATCCCAGGAAAGAAATTATTTGCTCCAGAGACCTGGCTGGAATCAGAAGGGAAGGGGAACTTACACTGGAAAGACTAGTACATAACATTGGTGATTTATTTTAAATCTGCCCTAACATGTCACTTTTAGCAGAAAGCCTGATTTACTTTGTGCTTTTGTAATTTTTATTACACAGTTTATTATTTTACTTTTTTTTCATGTATTCCCCTGTTAAATCACATAATGCAATGGGATTTGTCTGTTTATTGTTTATTTACACACATCCCACCCAAATAGAACTTCAAACTAACGCCATTGTAAGTCCATGAAGGGTCTCCGACTTGGACAAGTTAGTGTTTGTCCGTTAGTCTATTAACATCATGACTCAAAAACTCCCAGGCTGATTTTCCCTGAGTCTGGTTAAGAGTGTAGCATATGAGGTGGAAAGAATAGCACCTTGTGGGAGTTCTATTTTAAATTTCAGAAAACAACTGTTTTCATATAAATTGGCCTTGGAAGATGAATGCACTGTACGACATGCCCTTATAGTTGTGTATTGTATTGCCCCTCGTTTATTTTACTGTTGGCTTTTATGTGCTAATTGTAAAGCCTTGTGATGTGACTTTTGATAAGTGCTAAACACTTGTGGTTCTACACCGTCACTGAAGTTAAAGTTTTAAAATGGCATCAATGCTAAACAGACATCTACAACTTACACAGAAAGACATTTCATTTATAAACAAGAAATGTCAGTTTCTTCAAGAGCATGAGCAGAGAAGGAAACCAAAGCACTGCTGGCTTTATTGCATGTAAACATAACTTCACAGCTCTCAAACAAGCAAGGAATAATTAACAGCCATGCAAGAAGGCAGGAGAAAAGATCTAAAAGGTGATTTGCAGTAAATATTGTGTCTTGTATCTACAAGACACAATACAAAATATCATAGCTCATGGTCACCAAGGTAACTTTTGATGAAAAATAACCTCAAGCTATTTCTCCTTTTACCAGGTGGTTCCTATTCATGGTCTCCCTGCTGATCGCATACACATAAGCGAAAGCAGCACTGCAGGGGGGGATAACCGCCAGGATGTGGCGGCCCAGGCAGCATCTGGAGTTGAGCCCTGTGTGCCTCCAGCTCATAGTGAGGGGACTGGCACAGCTTTTCTGTTATTCTTGCTCATTTATAAAAGGGTGAGCCTCACTTACAACTGCTATTCCCAGTCAAAATAATAGTTCACCATTCGCAGCCTTTCTATATTTGTGCTAACTGAAAGAAACCAGAGAGATTATTGAGTCAGCAATAAGAACACAGCAGTAAGTTGGAGAAAAAGACATACTGAGGTGTCAGACAGAACATGGTGCATTCACCGCATGTCTGCTTCCCCCATCACTATATTGGCTTTGGGATAGATATCACAGATCTGCTTTTCATTATCTAAATATAGAAAGCACTTTCAAAAGCAGCAGAATGGCTGACTGCATGCTTCACCCTATCACACTGACTTCCTAAATCTTCCCGAACATGCCTGCCACTTACTCAATCTCTGTTGTAAATATGATACAGCTTTGTTGCCTCTCTTTGGCCTTCCCCTGCTAGGCAGAGCCTCCTGGAGGCCGATCATGAGGCCCTCCCTCAAAAGAAAATGTATGATGGTAGAACCTTTTGGTGAGAGCTTCTGAACAGCGAAGTTCAGACTTGTCTGGACCCCATCAATGTAAACCCACCTGAGCAGAGTGATTTGTGAAATTGTTTATAGGTGGTGAGCCGCTGCCTGTTTCTCAGGAGGAGAGCCTCCAGTGAACACCCCAAATCACTAATGAGTAAAATACGTATGAAAAGTCCTGTGTTGGAAAAAGTTTCCTGTGTATATTCACATTGGCAAGAGGAGAAAAGGGACACAAAAGAAGGATGGAGATGAGGATGAAAAGAACAGGGCATGAAAGACACATCCTGCAGAGGTTAATAAAAAGAGGAAGGAGGCAGTGATTGTTATTATTTTTCCACTCATGTTTTTGCCTACTATTTTGGACGAGGTAAAGAGCCACAGCTTGGCCGTGTTCCTCCCCAGCTGCAGTAGCCCAATCTTTCTTATCATTTTTCTACCCAGCTGTTCAGGTTGTGATCACAAGCACAGCATCCTGAGAGATTTACCTTTGACGCACATATTCAGATTCTCATGAATCAACCTGAGAAACTTTATGAGCAAAGCCATAAAAAATTGTAAGATATTCTGTCATAGCAAAGACAAAACAAAGCTGTGTTTATTGATCCCTACTTTGATATTGAATAGGTTATTTTTCTAAAGTAAATTTTCTCCACAAAGTTGCTTGTATGCGAAGTCTTGCTGAATTAAGAGTGGTGGAATGGAAATATTAATCTTGTTTTTGTATTTTCTCCCCACCTACATTTGTGTAAAGGTTTGCACAGGCTGAAAGAGAAACTATATTTGAGAGGCTACAGTGATTGGTGCAGTTTGGGGATGATTGTGCTCGGATGCCAGACTGAATTCCTTAGTTCCATAATGATGGGGGACATACAATGGCCACACTGTGGCAGAGGTAAAGGGGGGATTGTGAAATCTCAGAAAAAATAGTAAGCAGTTTGGGGTGCATGTAATCCCCAGTAGCTCTTCACGACAAACCTTTCTTGCTGCCAATCTTAATATGAATACCCTGTGATTTTAATGCAGCACCTGAAAGGGGAAAAGGATTGATTGGATACAAAATTTACAACATTTCTCAGACTACCGTTCTTTCCTCTCCTCTCTAGAATCCCCTCCCCCAACCCCCCATTTCCTTCTCTCTCTCTCTCTCTGCTCTGTCTTGGTGTGTAATGGCTGGCCGGTTGTTAACCTCATGACATCTGGTGCAAACACAGTCAACCATTAAGGCCCAATCAAAACCAGCAAAAATACATCTGGCTCAGCTTTACTTTATTGAATCTATCACTGACATCGCACCTAAAATAGAGGTAACCCAATGGTTTCAATCGACTGATGCTAAAAATCAATTTAAATTATGTTATGCAGAAGGTATATTCCAGTCTGAATTTATTGTATGTTTTGTTTCTCAAAAATTTTTTACGGAAATTTTTATTTGTGGAGAAAACCTAGACTTGTTGCTTATTTAGCACAGTTAGATATGAAGACCACAGCTTGCATTAAGGAGGTACGGCAAAATTCCAGATGTCACATCCAAAATTGAAAACCACAGCTACCTGAGGTCAAAGTGCAGTAATAGACAACCGTGGGCTGAATGCTAAAATGATGCAGGCTGAAAATGCTTGTAACAGGCTGATATCCCTATGGCAACTAATTGTGGCTATTAGATGCCAGAATGTTAAATGGGTTGCTTTTAAATAGCACTTTTCTACCTTAATGGTACTCGAAGTGCTTTACAACATTTCTCCTCATTTTACATGCTGACAAGAGGCAGAGCTGCCAGGCTGGGCGCCTGCATCATTCACATCTCAGTAATTCCTTTAGTGCAAGTTGCATTGTAGCAAGTTACAATAGTTTTCTAAGTCACTTGCAAGTGTGCAAATTGTATACTGTACTTTATTCAGCTTTTGTAGGAACAAGTAGAGAACCTTGCTTCGACACTGCATTCTGTTCTCTTCCTACATACATCACTGCTGTCTGCAAAGAGCAAACTGAACTGACTACGATTCATTTTTACACAGTGAATTGAAATTTTAATCTAACACCCATATTTCATAGATAACATTATTTTTCCTCAAAGTCAGTATAAACGTCACACAGGTTATTGAAGGAAGTCAGTATTTTGTGTTAATTTCAATCACGTTCAAGTCCAAACATACTGTGTCTTTTGTGTATCTCAGTGCTTGTGTGTATTTGTGATTCCAGTGATGCAAGTAGGCTTTTTCAGACAAATACCGGCATGGTAAGACGGTGCCCACTTCCTGCCATTGAGCTGGCTGCATATGGCCTTCCCTGCAGCGAGGGTGGGAGAACGGGGATGGACAGTAGAGAAAAAGGATGGATATCAGATTAGACTGGCCCTAACTGTAACATATATTAACACTCTGTTTAAAAACCTGGCAATTCTTACCCTTATGCTGTGGTTTTGTTTTGAATGACAATGCATAAAGAAATCTTTTTTAAACATATGTATAAGAATTTTTGAATAAAGCTTGAGACTTTTTCTGCCAACATTAAAAAAACATGTTGAACAAAGTCATAACTTTTCTTTGCAACACAGGCATTTGAAGCATTACTAGTTGGAGGCAGTGCTTCATGAACCACTTCCATAAAAACTATTTACCTTCCCAAACCACAGCTGTGACATTTGTCCGCCAACAAGATCCTTCATGTTGCAGTCTGGTCAGTGCAGAACGCAAGGCCATTTCCTCAAGTGTTCCCTCCCCCCTTCAGCTCCCATCTCATTTCCTCCATACCTAAATAAAAGGGGAAAAAAAAAGTGCATAGCCACTTTTGTTTTGTATAGACCAAACCTGAATGGGAACAGTCTGTACACAAGCAACTGAACCACATACATTCTAGGTAAGATAATTTGTTCTAACCAGGAAAAAGTGCATTCAAACTAAAGCTTCAAAGATAATACAAGGTTTATTGAACAAGCAGACCTAAGATATGTGCTCATCACATCCCCAGCTTTGATCTCTTTAGGATTGTGTCCCCTCTTGGGGACACCCTCAGAAAGAACTCTTGTTCTTGTGACTTCAGCTGGAAACTTTCAAAAGCAGTTGGGACAGTACTCCCTCCCTGGAGGCCCACAAGTGATCACAATCTGGCAGGCTACAGAAGCACTCTGAAAGAGTAGTTTCAGAATTAGACTATTGTAATTTGGGACCTGTAAATTAAAAATAACCAGATTTACACTATGCATTGCTGAGGAGGAACCTGTATGCAAAAAAAAAAAAAAATTTCCAGTCATGGAACTGAGAGGCTGCTTATCTCAGTTGCATTTAAAATAAGATGCCGTTTCATGGCAGGGTTGAACCAAAGTCAAAAAATTATCAGGAGTTCCAAACACATTCATCTACAGCATAGAGAGGGCATGTAA
>CAAKHD010011381.1:60313-74500 GCA_901007705.1 Fistularia tabacaria | reverse complement strand
CCTTCTTTTCCCCCCCTTAGTGCCAAAAGGTTATTGGCGGGTTTTAGTTTTTTTTTTTTTTTTTTTTGTAAATGTCAGGCAGGGGTTATCCATACCAATGATATCCTCTACAGTTGCAGCAGCTTTAAACTTCATTGCATACAGGTCAGACACTTCAACTGCGCAGCCCTTTGCAGTCAAAGCCTCCACAGCAGCATCTTTGGCTGCAGCATTAAAAGAACCAGGACTCTGGTGGGCATACACGATGAGCACCTTCTTTGCTGCTAAGTCAAGAAACACAAGTAAGTAAATGCATATCAGACAAAGCAAAAGAACAAATGACACCAATCACCCATTTCTGAAGCACACTGTTAGCTGTGAGGTCAGCACTTCCCTGGGGATGGTGGAAAGGACTGTGTATCCTTCAACGCTGCTCCAGTGGTTTTATATACAACAAGCACCATGTCTCATTTAATCTCACAGGCACAGTCAATCAGCAATCAAGGTTATCAATCAGCCAGTTGACTCAGGAATTGCACATGTTGATCCTGGAGAGTGTATCCAGGGGAGGGAGTATTTAACCCATAAATATTAGAACGGAAAGGAATATTTCAAGTGAAACAGGCCATAGAGTTGACCTGTTTTGAACCCATGATGACATGTGTATCCTTTTCTATTTTAACCTATCCGTACAGTCATTTCGTGGCCATCTCTCTCAGCTTGAGAAAGAAATGTTTAATATTTGTGTGCTATCCTAGATATCTTGAAACTACATGAAGCTGATGTTGGCAAGAAGCGACACTTCCACTCTGCTGTTACTGGCAACAGCTCTGATTTCTTCTAAAGACAAGGTTGCTTGTCTTTGAGGCCACTCACGCATACTGCCCTGTAAAAAAAGGGGGGGGGACTCAATTGCAGAGGGTATCAAAGGCAAACATGAGCTGGTGCACATCTGGCTCTAAAATCCTTCCTAGAGTCACATTCATCGTGTAAATACGGCGGTGCAACATATTTACACATTGGAAGCACATGAATGCAGGCACGCCACACATGTGGGACATAAGGATTTGCTCTGTCAGCCATCCTTCTTCCCACCGCCTTTTCTATTTGTCACTCACTGACATTGACTTGAGTTTAAAGGGTTTGTTTGTGAATCTATAGGCTTGATTGGTAAGGCTGAAAAGTATGTGGCCCTCTCTCTGTCCTTACCATTTCTGCTATGTTTTTCATGAACCCCCTTTTTCCACCACTATCTGAATGTCTGGTGGTTTTTGTTTCTTTAGTGTGTGCTTGCTGTCACTCTGAGACTGGCTGCATTCCCTCTGTTATGACAGTACAGGATCATGTGCATTGCTTGAAGGGAAGTTTTAGTCTACTGTAATGTCCTAAGCCATATGATCCAACCAGTTCTTTCGCTTGATTTTGAATAATTTCCACTTTCTTTTACTTGTGCAAGGTATTTGTTGCATGCTGCATCTCAAGGTCTTCCCGGGTCTTTCACATGTTTCCCATTGTGTCTTGGCGTAAAACATGAAAGAAACATTTGAACCCCGCTTTTAGCAGCGCATTTACAAATGACCACAGTCATCTAAATTACAGACTACATGATGCTTGAGAAGGTAAACGCAAGCACAATAACACCTGTCCCAAAGGTGGATCTGAATGGAGGGTAAATATGGAAACGCTGTCTATAGTGCTCTCTGGTGGTCACAAAGCTATTGAAGTTGGCACTTTTTCATAATGAAGTTTATGCATCTAAAATATCCATAGGTGCTGTGCCTACAGATATGTAATTCACCAATGTAAAATGCTAAAGACAAAAAGTAGTATTCATTCATTCTTACCCACGGATGGAAGGACCCAGTGGGTTCAAGGTTGAAGGGTTTAAGATCAGGCATCAATTTAGTACAAACCAATGACAGATTTTTCACGGGAGTCACACAAGGTCAATGAAAATGAAAAATGGAAATGTATTTTTTTCTTCTGCTCTTGGTCTGTGTCCCTTCATATTGAAAGTTCAGTGCAGACATACCTTGAAAGAATTAAAGATATGAAGAACTTGAATATACTGCCATGAGAGAAACATAACCTGAATTCTAGCTTTTCCCTCATGAGTCAAATTGGAAATTTGGGCTATCTAAGACATTCAGCAATGTATTAAAATCTTACGCAATATCGCAAGAATATTCTCCTGCGATATCACTTGATGATTTATCAGACTGAGACACAGACAGGTTCCAGTACAATTGTTAGTTTGGGCAATCCTGTGGGATAAAATGCCTGTCTTTTGTCCATGACCCAGAGAGTGTCTAAAGACATCTACTTCTTTTTGCCATCAAGAGGGGACTCTCTGGACTCTTGTGTAGTGAAAAATCATTTTAATGTTGCAGTTTAATCTTTACCAGGGCTGCAGGCCAAAGTGAATGATGGTTATCCAGATGGTGAGTCATGAATTTGAACGATATACTGAGTGAACAGAATCACTCAGAGCATGCAAACGGCAACCTTTAACAGATTGATGTCACTAGAATCTAATCACCAGAATTGCCACACGTAAACAACGCATCAAAATTTACGGTGACCTTTAATCATCGTACCCTGGCAGTGGCACAAATTATAAATAATTCAACTCCTGAAAACTGGTAAAGATTCAGGATAAACTCAGGCAAAATTTTATTGTTCTCATACATCTCGTACCAGGCCCATCCTCTCCTACATCATAGTCAGACTTATTAATTCATTAAATAATACAAGGCTGCTGTATGAGACCATCCTTGATCTAATATCTGTACAATTCATTTTTATTATACTTGATTATTGATTGATTATTGTATTATACTTGATTATTTTAACGCAGTTGATATTTCAAGACTTCGATCAAACCAGTTTAAATTAATAACTTAAATAATATTTGTTGTTTTTCTGCTGTCTATTGATTAATTTTTCTGATGTTGTCGAGTCTAAACAAAATTTGTTTTAATTGTCATTAATTTGATCTTTAAAAACAGCTCTACTTACTGCAAGTACTTTTGTTTGATTTTAATCAATTACTGAGCAATATATTAGTATTTTTTGGTAATTTGCTATAAACATCCCATCATTCTGTGGCTAAACCATAGCCTGACCAGCTGTCCAAAGGCATTGGCAGAAGGGCGGTTTAGATTGAGGCATAACAAGGTCCTTACGGAAATGACAAACAGGTGGAACAGCAGCGAGTCACGGCCAACAACATGCAAGCCCAACCGTACAAAGCCATAAGGTTTGTGAGCGAAGGAGACAGAACTCATAAGGCCAGCACAGTGGCCAAGATCCTGCCCTTTTGCTTGCAAGGAGTTCAGACTGGGAGTTGAGCGTGGACCTGAAGAGGAAACTTGTCTTCCTGCAGGACGTGGCAATGACTTCCCTTTGACCAGACATGGTCTTGCTATCCAGAAGCACAAAAAGCATCATTGTTGCTGAGCTCACGGTACCCTAGGAAGAGAGGCTGGCCACATCCCACCAACTGGAAAAAAAAAAAAGTACCAGGACCTGGTCTACGAAGCTACTTTAAAGGGATGGCATGCAACCAGCTACCCAATTGAAGTGGTTCCCAGCAAAATCGGTGAGCCACTTCCTGCAGAGGGAAGGGCTGGAACCCAAACAGCTGAAGAAAGCCACCAGGGACATAGCTGCAGCAGCCGAGTCCAGTTCAAGATGTGGCTGAAGAGAGCCCACAGCTGGAAACCTTCTGCAGGTGAAGGCTTGTCAGTGCTGCCCCACTCAGGTAAGGTGTTCAGGGTAAGGGGGCGAAACACCTGAGACCCTGAGATCCCTGCTGACGATGCAGAAGGGTTCCAAAAAATGTGCACACCTAGAGGAATTCCCTCTTGGAAGAAGAAATGCATCATCACAGCTACTTCCGAGTTGTAGCTCTTGGCAAAGCATCTCTGATGTTTGTTTCACCTTACTGACTCATTCAAGGTAACTGAGTTATATCCCCAAGGGAAAAGGCACAAGTGAATCAGCAATAATCTCTTAAGAAAGGCAGTGTGTCAGGTCAGATATAATTTATGTTTAGTTTTGGAAACACAGTTGTGCTAGTTCCTCTGGTACATCTGCTAGAAGCAGAGCTTGTAAGATTATAGAGGATCCCTACAACGTCGTTGTTAAGATGAATTTCAGTCACAGTAGGATAAGCATCATTTTCTGTTTCTGCATACTGTTCTGTATTGTTGCTGTGGACTTGAAAATACACAGATTACGATAAAATGTGCCTCAGGGACACGCGGAAGAACTCCAAAAAAAAATCCCTACATAACGTATGATTATACATGTCGCTATGAAGTAAGATTCACTATCAATACCATGAATCAGTTCTTTGCCTGCAATGACTCACTCCTCCATGTGCATCATTGACATCATTCACACAGGTGAGTTTCATAACTGTTCCATTGTCCAAAATCCTTTCACTTCAATTCATATTCAGGTGACAGGATTCCCAATCAATTGACCTTTGGACCTTTGTCCATATCAGACAGGAAATAATGAATACTCTGTTATTGCCAAGCTTCTAGTCAATGTTCTCAACTTATATTGCACTTTCGCGACTTGTGTTTTCAAAGCACTTTACACCAGAGAGCATTCACCCATTCACCCACACACTCTCATGCCGATATCGGAAGAGCTGCCATATGAGGCACAAACTAAGCTATCGGGAGGAACTTGGGGTGCAGTGTCTTGCCCAAGGACACTTTGGCATGCTGAGAAGAGAACCTGGAAACGGAACCGTGAACTTTTTAATTGGAGGGATACCTGCTCTACCAACTGAGCCCCGGCTACCCCCAAGGGCAAAAGTGTGCAGGAAATTCTGTCTCGGAGGAACCATTCACAACAACCACATTTTCCTGTATCAGCAGATACAGGTCAATAGAAAACAATGAATGGACTGAGGGAAATAAGTTCAATATGATGTTTGTCTTGAATGCAGCCTCAGGGCGGCACAGGCCAGTGTCTCCTGGAGCTGGACTCGGGGGGGCACAGACCAGTGTCTCCCTGAGCCGGTCCCAAGCCCGGATAAATGCAGAGGGTTTCGTCAGGAAGGGCATCCGGCGTAAAACTTTTGCCCAAACCAAATATGCAAAATGAACCTAAGAATTACCTAACCTAAGAAAGGCCCGGGTTAACAACGACCGCCATCGGTGCCGATAACCTACAGGGTACCAATGGAAATTGGGCTACAGTGGGTCGAAGAAGGAGAGGAGAAAGGCGTGTTCGGAAGCAGAGAGAGAAGAGGAAAGGCAAGAGTCTGGAACTGAGCTTAGGGACTTTGAATATTGGAACGATGACAGGGAAAAGTGGAGAGTTGGTTGACAGGATGCAGAGAAGGAAGGTGGATATACTGTGTGTCCACGAGACCTGATGGAAAGGTAGTAAGGCAAGAAGCTTAGGAGCAGGTTTTAAGTTGTACTATCATGGTACTGACAGGAAGAGAAATGGAGTAGGTGTTATCTTGAAAGAGGAGTTTGTTATAAATGTTCTAGAGGTGAAAAGAATGTCAGATAGACTTATGAGCCTGAAACTGGAACTTGAAGGTGTGATGCTCAATGTTGTTAGTGGCTATGAACCACAGGTGGGATGTGAGTTAGAGGAGAAGGAGAAGTTCTGGAATGAGTTAGATGAATTGATGCAGAATATCCCCAGAAAAGAGAGAGTGGTCATTGGTGCAGACTTCAATGGACATGTTGGTGCAGGCAATAGAGGTGATGAAGAAGTGATGGGCAGGTTTGGTATCCAGGACAGGAACATAGAGGGACAGATGGTGATAGATTTTGCAAAAAGGATGGAAATGGCTGTTGTGAATACTTTTTTCCAGAAAAGACAGGAATATAGGGTAACATATCAGAGCGGAGGTAGGAGCATGCAGGTAGACTACATCTTGTATAGACGAGGTCATCTGAAAGGGATCAGTGACTGCAAAGTAGTGGTAGGTGAGAGTAGCCAGACAGCAGAGGATGGTGGTTTGTAGGATGACTGGTGACAAGGAAGATGAAGAGGACAAAGGCTTAGCATAGGACAAAGTGGTGAAAGCTGAAAGGAGGAGGAGTGCTGTATGGTTTTCAAGGAGGAGATGAAAAAGGCTCTTGGTGGTCAGGGAGAACTGCCAGATGACTGGACAACTACAGCTAATGTGATCAGGGAGACAGGTAGGAGAGTCCTTGGTGTGCCGTCTGGAAGGAAAGTAGATAAGGAGACCTGGAGGTGAAATGAGAAAGTGCAAGAATGTATCCAGAGAAAACGGTTAGCAAAAAGAAGTGTTAGGTAGAAGACGTGATTATTGTAGACCACAACCTAGCAGAGATTAGTAAAAGTGAAGTGAGGAGGGCATTGAAGAGGATGAAGAATGGAAAGGCAGTTGGCCCAGATGATATACCTGTGGAGGTATGGAAATGTCTAGGAGAGGCAGTGGTAGAATTTCTGGCTAGATTATTCAACAGGATCTTAGAGAAAGAAAAGATGCCTGAAGAGTGGAGAAGAAGTGTGATGGTGTCCATTTTTAAGATCAAGGGGGATGTACAGAATTGCTGTAACTATAGAGGGATAAAGTTGATGAGCCATACAATTAAGTTATGAGAGTAGTGGAAACTAGACTGAGAGCTGAAGTCAGTATTCGTGAGCAGCAGTATGGCTTCATGCCTAGAAAGAGGGTGCAGGGAGAAGAACTCTGGTATTGTATGAGGAAGTCTGGAGTAACACAGAAGTATGTTAGACTGGTCCAAGACATGTATGCTGGTTGTGAGACAGTGGTGAAGTGTGCTGTAGGTGAAAACAGAGAAGTTCAAGGTGGAGGTGGGACTTCATCAGGGATCAGCTCTTAGCCCCTTCCTGTTTGCAGTGGTGGTGGACAGGCTGACAGATGAGGTTAGACAGGAATCTCCATGCACCACGATGTTTGCAGATGACATTGTGATCTGTAGTGAGAGCAGGGAACATGTTGAGGAACATCTTGAGAGGTTGAGGTTTGCTCTGGAAAGGAGAGGAATGAAGGTTAGTTGCAGCAAGACAGAATATATGTGTGTGAATGAGAGGAACCCGGGTGGAACGGTGAGGCTGCAGGGAGTGGAGATCAAGAAGTTGGAGAATTTCAGGTACTTAGGGTCAACAGTCTAGAACAACAGAGAGTGTGGAAAAGAAGTTAAGAAACGGGTTCAAGCAGGTTGGAATGGGTGGAGAAAAGTTTTAAGGGTTCTTTGTGATAGAAGAATTTCATCTAGAATGAAAGGAACGGTTTACAAAACAGTGGTGAGACCAGAGATGCTGTATGGTTTGGAGACAGTGACACTGAACAAAAGCCAGGAGGCAGAGCTGGAGGTAGCAGAGATGAAGATGTTGAGGTTCTCTTTAGGAGTGAAGAGGATGGATAGGATCAGAAATGAGTCCATCAGGGGGACAGCTCACATTAGATGTTTTGGAGAGAAGGTCAGAGAAGCCAGACTGAGATGGTTGGGTCATGGACAGAGGAGGGATAGAGACTATATTGGTAGACGGATGCTGGAATGGGAGATGCCAGGCAGGAGGTCTAGAGGAAGACTGAAGAGAAGATTTATGGAAGTAGTGAAAGAAGATATGAAGGTAGTTGATGTGAGAGAGGAGGATCCAGAGAATAGGGTTAGATGGCGGAGGTTGATTCGCTGTGGCGCCCCCTGAAAAGGGAAAAGACGAAAGGAAAAGAAGAAGAAGAAGATGATGTTTGTCTTGAATAATCTCACAATGTACATTTATGCTCCTCAATGATGACAAAAGCCTTTTACAGGATGTTTTGACTTTGGTATGATTTTATATCAGAGCTTTAACCAATTTGGATTCTGACTGGTCTTGGACAAAGTGCTGCATGGTAAAGCCATTAGATTGCCCTCAAATCAGGAAAAATATCCATCTGTGTCACCAAGTATAACATAAATGACTTAGAACAAGGCATGGTGCAGTCTTGACTGGCATGACTTCCGCCTCCCTTTTTCCCCCCTCATGATTTGATTGATGATTTGGATTCCTACATATTTCCTAACTTATGTTTGACTGCAACATTTCAACGAGTCCTTAGATTTGATTTATGTAATCTCCATTCTACTACCTCTTGCTCTTTTCTGTTCACATTGCAACAATCAGGCCCTTGTACATTTGTCAGCCTTGCAAGGTTTCCAGATCTGAAACCCCTTCCAGGCAGTGTGATGAGGGGATGTTCACTGAACTGTGACTGTGCTGCAGAGAAACACTGAATTACGTTGTTAACAGAGTGGGATGACTGACATGTGGATGACCTTGCCCATATCTATTTTATCCAGCAGCACCCATATTGCATAGAGAGGGTCGATGCTCCAGGAGTAAATTCTTCATGCAATGTGAAAGGCTCAGTCTTTTGTCTGCTCATTTACATTAAAGCACCACATGCTCATGCTCACTGCTACGTTTTCTGGCTGAGTAGAATTCATATTCAAGTACTTTAAAAAAACTAAAGTTGCTTTAAAGTTTGAAGGAAATAGCATTAATATTTTATCTCATTAGAAAAAAACAAAAGCATTCCCCTGTGTTTTTCCACAGTTCTAGAATATATCCCTCCTCTCTTCATTCCCATTAATTTTCACAATCTTTTGGTCTTTGTTTACTTCTTCATACCCCCCTCTAAGTTTTGTTTTACTCACTGAAGTCTTGTCTTTACTCTGCAGTTAGGAATATTGTCCTCAAGCCTTGAATCAAAACAGTAGTGTACATTTTTGTAGGGAAATTAAGTTGAAGTTGCCTGTCATCGTATTTACCTATTCTATGAATAGAACTGCATTTAAAAGACACAAAAATATGAAATAATACAAACTTTACAAATATTTTGGTAAGAGCAAGAATTCAATTTTATAATCAAGAAAGAAATGGCCTCTTCATATAAGCTTCACTCAATGTTCCGGAGAACAGAATTTGGTTCTTTATTTTAAATTCAAATAGCAATCACTTCCAGACACACATTCTTTAAAAACTTAGAAAAACTGGGACCAATGAATTATACTGCATCAAAATATTTTATTCTGAAAGAAACAACCTTTTTATAAATTGTTCCTGTCTTTGTCTTCTTTTTTTGGAAAAAGAACTTGAAGTTTTCCTGTTTGTGTTTGTTTTTAAAGTAAATGCTTTGGCTACCACATTGTTTTCTGGAAGATTATTATCGTTCACTGCATATCTGGAGCTTGAAGATCTATACCCTCCCTCTTTCTTCTCAGCATCCATGGTTACAAGCTGATTGATTAGGTGTCGTATTATTCCGAATCCGCAGACAAAATATGATGGCAGATGATAAGCAGAAAGAGAAAACTGAAATGTGAGGTGGGAAAACGCAGTCTCAGAGTTAAAGTAAAATTGCTTAACTTCATCTGCATCTTCTCCATACAATTACTGACATGGTATTGCCACATCAACAACAAAATAGACTTGACAGTAAGTTTGATGAGTCCATGCAAAAAGAAAGTCTTGTGGCTTGAATGCATTTGTTACATTTCTGCCAAATTGATTTCATAACACTTACAACATATGGTGTACAATTTGAGCACAACATTCTGCATATCTATAACCATACACGAATGCACATGCTTCTCCAAAGACAGCAAAGGGGAGTAAAACGTGAGGTCTGTTCTTTAAACAGATGGTGTCCAGACCAAGACAGACGAGGCATTGAACTGAGGAGGATTGAGGCAAGGGGGATGGGGGAGAACAAAGGAGGACCAGGGTGCAGAAAAAAAGCCCCCCAAAAGGTGTTTGGGCAACAAAGCATTACATGTCCAGGTTTTTTTTCCAACAGAGAAGCTACATCGATTGTTTAAATCCCTCGATATGTGTTTACATGTTGACTGTGTTAGTGTTTGATGTCAAAGCCCAGACTGAGTCAATGGATTTAAAGGTTAGACCACAGACATAAGAGATCAACTATCATGTACTCAAAGTCAAAATAAACAGAACTAAGTTAACACAAATCCAAGCACTGATATTTACTCATTCAAAAAGAATTTCAAAGCAGGATTTTATATATATATTTGTGTGTGTGTTTGTGTATGTGTGTTTGTGTGTGTGTGTGTGTGTGTGAGTGTGTGTGTGTGTGTGTGTGTGTGTGTATAGGGTTAGGGTTAGGGTTACTTTACTTTATTGACTGTAACAGATGATAATAAATAAATTATAATCAAAGAAAAACATCTACAACAAGAAACATCTGCACAGCATGTGGGTAGGGAGAGAAATTATCGGACAAACTTGCAAGGGACAGGCGGAAGTCCTGACAGGGATTAATTAACTGTAATTAAGCAGGTCGCAAGTGATGTACCAAAATGATGCAGAGGGAGTAGGATTGCATGATAAAAAGTAAAATAGATAACAGAATATTGAAAAATGCTCTGAGGATAAGACATAAGAGATGGGACACTAGGGTAAATAGTGAATACGGTACATACCCCAAAACTCAAAAGTCCTGATATAAACAAATTATACCAAGGGGCAAAGGAATAGCCCAAAATTAAAATCGACTGTCCAAATGAGACTGTGACAATTATTTTAATTTGAAAAGGAGTCAAAGCAGAGAATCACCTGGTTAATTAGTCTTCCTGGTTTTACTTTGATTGTTCTGGTTCGTTGTACTGTGTGTTGCGGGCACTTCTTAAAACCATACTCTCCCCCACTCCCACACTGTCACAGAGGAAAATCTGTTTGGAAACACAAGTGGGATGTAAATACAGTGAGCATTCAATCTGGCAATGAAGCATCTTCTTTCAGAAAACTCAAACTTCTTTCTCATAACAGTACAGTAAATTATGAGTGTTGAGTTACAGTTACTGATGATTTGCCTTTCAGTAAATCAAACCAGACAACATCGAAGAGGATAAAAACATACTTAACCCATCCATCTTCCTGCACCCACAGTACCGGACAGAAAGGGACATGTAGTGCTCTTGAGAGACTAATAATTTTGATTACCATAATCCACATATAAACAACCTTACACAAAAACTGGGCACCAATGGTAACAAACCCAGATATGGCTGCACTTCAGTAATTTACACACTGTGATTGGGCTACGAATGATCAGTACTTGAGTTTTCATTTCTAAGAGATAAGCAGTTACCAGTAACAAGGTATAAATACAATCAAGCATCCACAACGGATGACCAAAAACTCAATAAAAAATGTGATTTATGTTCTTATATGATGTACACTTTTGAACTGCCATGAAAGTGCTGATCACAGGACATAATGTTCGGAAGGAAAAATGTAATTTTGTAATTTGAGGCTTTAAATTTACTCAAACAATGCTGTAACACCTCAAAACCATGTCAAAAATTACCACTGAAACAATGAAGAATGTATGGTAAAATTGCAAAGCCAAGTGAATAAAAACAATAAAAACAATTCAGATTGGACAACAGCTTTTCTTGTGTTTTGAATATTTTTCATTTATAACAGAGTGCATAGAGTGCGGCTTTTACAGGGCTTTCTGTTTGTTTAAAGCAGTATGTTTACCGGCCCATACAATTATAGGAAAACTAATTTAGGCACAAAGGCAAGTTAATAGGGAGACAGAGCTGTCACCTTTGGAATTAAAACTGTTCTCCTCGGGAACTAGAAGGAATTAACTTTCTTCGTTATGTCTAACAGGGATGTGAATGCAGTGAGAGGGGCGTGCCATGCAGGGAGGGGATTCATGTTACACTCAAACAGGCAAGTCTCCATGGAGCAGACCATCACAACAAGCCTGGAGGAAGTGATGTGCAAAGCAAATAGCACAAGGACTAAATACAGCCCAGATCTTGAATGAACCCAGACTGAGATGCATGGAGGCTGAAGGGAAGCTGAGGAAGCAAAGTTTACCTGCGAGTCCATGTTCAGTGTTTGCAGGATAATTCAGTCTTACATTGGATTTCCGGAATGCATGAGGTAAGATCAACTCCTTTTGACCTCAATCCAATTAATTGTTATGATTGATTCATAATTAATGTTTGGTCTGTTGCACAGTTTTGAATCTGTTTAACTATCCAGCCACTCCCAATGCCACTGCTTTTGCTTCTTTCTATTTTTTGGTGTTTTGCTTTTACAATGAGGCATTTTGATATGATTCCTAATTCTATCTATCTATCTATCTATCTATCTATCTATCTATCTATCTATCTATCTATCTATCTATCTATCTATCTATCTATCTATCTATCTATCTATCTATCTATCTATCTATCTATCTATCTATCTATCTAATGCTCCAATCTTCAGCACCTCGGACAGTGAAAGTTAGTGCGGTGCGACTGTGCAAAATGTCCACTAGAGAGCAGCACGAGCCCCTCATATATCATCGTCATATTTTCCCACAGATCGAGACCTCAGCAACGTCCATACTCGTTTTGCATGACTTCAAACGTAAGAAAGGAAAAAAAAAGGTTTTTTTTTTTCTTCTGTATGATAACTTGCTACCGTGAAGTAAAGCATTCCATCATTCACACTTTTAAAAAGATTCCAAAAGATGCCGACTTAAATGAGTTCTTGATTTTTTTCTTCCATTATTATATTATTCCTCCTCTTCCGCCACCTGAGCGCCCGGTGGCCCGACCAACCTTGGCACCGAACGGAAACTCTTCGCCTGGACACGCGAAGTTCGCGGTGGGCGAGGACAAGAGGGGGGGGGGGGAGGC
The DNA here is from genome assembly GCA_901007705.1 of Fistularia tabacaria. NCBI lineage: Eukaryota > Metazoa > Chordata > Actinopteri > Syngnathiformes > Fistulariidae > Fistularia > Fistularia tabacaria. The sequence continues at coordinate 61,838 of CAAKHD010011381.1, read as the reverse complement.
GCAGAGGGCGCACGTCTCTCCGATATCGGTTCGCGCACGCTCCCCGGGAGCGTATCAGCGTCGTGGTCTTCAACATGGCGTCTGCGGGGCTGAGGAAACTTCTCCAGACGCTCCCGCCGGACAAGAGGTTGTCAAAGATAGAGAGCTTGAGACTCGTCATTCCCTACATCTCCCACCCCCACCAGGTGCTGGATGTCAAGGCTGATGGACAGGGTCGGCACTTACAGGCACTGAACTGTGGGTTATATTTTATGCAGAACCGAGCACATAATGTACGATGGTTGTATGTTTATTCTAAGGATATTACTTTCAAGCACTGAAAGCGAATTTACTTACTGCTGGATTCGTGTAAGTAACAGTACAGAGCAGTTGAAATTAGCCTGTTTTGAGTTTTATTCTTCTCTTTTGTTATTTGAAATCATAAATGGTGGCAGGTTATAAATGGCGGCATGTTCAATGCTCTCCCTCAAGGAAGAGGAGTATTGTTGCTCCTACAATCCAAATGCCTTCTCCCTGGAGACACACATACTATACACTGTATACATTTTCATATTATGTGAGATAAAAAGAATCTCTAACAGCCAACGGTCCATATTGAAATGGCTGTTTTCAATATGGGACAGTGATTTTAACTTTTTGGGGAAGGTATTGCTCTCAAGAGTAGAGTAGGGAGATGGCAACTTAAAAAAAAGAACTAGAATGGATTCAAAATCCATGCCTGAAGGCTGATCTGTCTGGGGTTTTATCAAACACATGTTAAAGTAGAGGAGTGGTAATTCAAGAGACAATTGCTTTCCGAAAGACCATTCAGAAAGAGTTTAACAGATAGGAGAAGAGAAAATTGTTCTGAAAAAAAATGCACAGATTTTATAGCTATATACAAAGTTAAAGTGATTTAAACTGGATCAATCCCCCCTTGGAGCAAGAAAAGGTAGAGTATGGCATTAAAATCTGAAAAAAAGATATTTATTATGTCATTATCAGGCTGAAACAGTCATCAACAAAATTACATTTTAGGCTCTTTTTATAGTTCAACTGCTGAAAAGAAACATCCATGTATCTATGATTTCCGCTCTTACAATTAGGCAAGCACTTCTTTTGCTTGGAAAAAATTACTTTTACATTTAATTTGAGTGCTTAATAGTTTGTATGTTCTGTTTTGTCTGATAGAACCAGAAAGTTTGACACAAATAATTGGGCTTACATTTTTGGCAGCCTTACCAATCAGGCTCTGTCTGAAGATAGGTTTTTATCTTTTATGACAACGGGCGCTGTATATGAGCTTCTCCTTGACCCACTCCTCTACATTGGTCAGACAGTCTGCGCTCCTTCTCATGTCCCTTTATGTGAATGTGTGCTCTGTAATGTGGCCCGTGGGGTTTGGGTTATTATTCATGTTCACTGCAGCAGTAAGAGTGACACAATACACACTTCTATACACACCGTATACAATTGGGGACTGGGGGGGGGGGGGGGGACATGAAATCTGACTCACCGTTTTAAAAAAAAGGGGAGAGGGAAAAAA
>CAAKHD010011381.1:23448-60293 GCA_901007705.1 Fistularia tabacaria | reverse complement strand
TTTTTTTTTGCACACAGAAGAAAGAGAACAAAAAAAACCCTCTTTTAACACCAAAGTAAAGGGGGGGGGGGGGGGGGGGGGGGGGGGGCAACTGAATCTGACATCACAGTTTTCAAAAAATGGGACATGGAAAATCATGAGGGCCATTAAACATGATTACCAATATCCTGTGGTTGTATCATATCTAAGACAAATTCCAAGACGTCCATGTCCAGGTTCATGATCTTATAAGTCTCGGAAATCATGTGAATAACTTTAAATGTAACAGTGTCATACTGGCTTGAATTTGATGTGTTCTGCAGTTATCTGATATTTTCATCTGATATTGCAACATTTTTTATGGCATCACATTCAAAATTTGTGAATGTTAGCTTTTGAAAGTGAATTGGAAACTCAAACTTGTTGATTGTTGATTTAAAATTCCCAAGCATGATCTTTGGACCCCAGCACAATCGTACTTTGTGCCTGCATTGTTTGCTCTCAAGACCGGTCAGCAAAATGAAACAACTATTGACTGACCCACTAACTGACACTTGAAAGCTGCTGGCTATGAACATGGTTTGATTTTTAATACGAGAAGTGACCTGTAAACTGAGATGCAAATTCTTAATTGCTCTAGTAGATGGATATACATTTAAATATCAACCTAAGTACATTCATGTGCCAGCCAGGACGTTTGAAGTGGACATGGACTTTTATTTAAAGGTAAATCAGCCTTGTTAGAATCCTACTCTTCGTTTCACTCAGAATATATGTGTAGAAGAAGTCACTCAAAAACATTGTTTGGATCTTAACGGCACCTCCACACTGTCAGGCCTCGTCAGGCTACAGGAGGCTGGCCACGCCCATACGGCAGCAACAGCCCACCACCTGGTCTCCAGCTGATAAAGATTTCTTTTTGCTTTTCCATTTCATTTTTATTTTTTTTTACAAAAGTCTCATCAAAAAGACAGTTTTATTGCTACTGTTGCACCATTACAATTCTTAAACAATCTGATAGCGAAGCGTGCCATCCTTTCCAATCATTGGAGGTATGGCTGAAAGACCAGTATTGATACTCTTCCTAATCCTAATCCTAATACTAATACTAACACCAATACTTCTGCTGCTTTTAATAATATTAAAAAGGATTGTATTCTTCTTTTTCTTCTTCTTCTTCTTCTTCTTCTTCTTCTTATTATTATTATTATTATTATTATTATTATTATTATTATTATAATTATTATACCCAATTTCATTATTTAAAGGGATGAAATATTTATTTTGAAAGCAAAAGTAACCGGAAGTTGAATTAATCATGAGATATTTATTTTGAAAGTCATCAAGTGGATAAAGCAGTCTGTCTTGTTTCCTCTGACTACATAATTTGCTCCGGCTGTTGAATGTTGCACTGAGGCAACGAAAGAGGCAATGTGAGACAAACAATCAAACTTGAATAAATAGTCTAATGTTTGAAGTCACGTGTTTAACATTCGTTAAACAAAAAAGTTAAATTACATAAAAATGTAGAGGATAAAAAACACGATAAAGCCCGACCTCTGGTGGTCCAATGCTGAATATACTAATTGGAAGCACTAGAGAGAACGGTGCCTCCATGCTTCCCCTCTCCCCGGTGCTATTCTCCACAATGGCCAGACTCGAATGAGAGAACGGCGTCCGTCGGTAGCAGGACGTGTCTCTTAGCTGCGACACATCGAGGCCCAGGGAAAGGAATATGACACACCGCTGGAAACAAGGTATGTGCAGCATATTCGCATCCGGTTTTCATCGCAGTGCATATCCTTTCCTGTAAATCCGGAATTATAAATGAAGTTCCATGCTGCTGCGACATTGAAAAAATGAATATAATGGATTTCCACAAAATGCCCATTTATATACTACTCGCTCTCTGTGCGCCTGCACTGAGAAATATGAATGCATGTATGATATGGGATCATAACCCTCTGAATGGGTGGAAAATGTAACCGAAACTGGCGCTGCTTAATTATAGAATTAGGAGCATGACCAGGTTGGCACATGAAATGATGGGCGTTTCAGCTCTGCAAGATGACGCCTTGCTCTGCCATCAGCAGCTGGCTGAGGTGTCCCTGTAGCCGAATTGACTTGGTTGCGCCGGCGCTGCTCACCATATTGTCAAAAAGTCAGGGCGCACCTCGAGGCATGTATTACTGAACAGCGTTGAACGATCTAAAGGCGATATGTTGGCCATGAAAACCCGCACAGGTGACTAATGAGACCCCCACTGGAAGATATCAGGTCCAACCATGATTGTTCAAATCAAAGGGATGTTGCCTATGTCTTTGTCCGCTTTCCTCTGAAGCACAGGTCTTCAAAGTGTGGGGGGCGCGCAAATTCAAGGGAGGCAGAGGGTATCTTAACCTACATTAGTTATCAAAAGGCCGAAATTCGGTTCTCTGTTCCGGTTACTTTATGATGGGATAATGGGCTTTATTGGGATGATTGTCTTTGGTATTAGAATATGGGAATCCCGAAGACTCATTGAAACTAAACTGGTAGGTCTGGAGCATTGATTTGGTTCATAACACCACAAAAGAACCTTAGTAAATAACAGAACTGTCTTTTGCCTGGGCGAGTGAAGAAAGCTAATATATTCCTGTTCCAAAATCTGAAATTCAAGGAGTCTAGATAGTTCCTCCCTGCAAAATGTATACAAAGGCTATAAAAATGTAAGTTATTTGAATAATATTAGCTAATGACTAGGGTCAAGGGATGTCAAACTCGAGGCCCGCGGGCCAAATCGCTGGTATGTTTTCGCTCGCGGAGCTAAAAGATACCAGGTTACAGGGATGAATTGAACAATAGGTACATTAACAGTAGTTAATATGTCATGATTTTACTCATCTGGCCCACTTGAGAAAAGATTATACTCCATGTGGCCTCTGAGCTAAAAATTTATGACAGCCTTGAACTAGACTAATAAATTTTTGTGGAACAAAGTATAAAACTATTCTCAGATGCGAGATCTTCATCCAAATCTGTTACTGTGAACGGGAGATTTTCATGCAAACTGCAGCTCACTTTAGGCTGCAAGGGAGCTTTAGTGGCTGCAAAAACCTTGATTTACAGCGCGCAATACACAATACAGTGGTGTGTCTACCAACATGAAAGCACTCCTCTTAAAGTTGGAATGCTCTATCTCCTCCTCACCCCTCCTACACCATCTCGCTCTCTCTCCCTCTACTGTACTATTATTTTCTTCCACATGAGCTGATCATAGGGGACCAAGTTTGCATTCCAGGCAAGTGCTGTATGTGTGTGCTTGTGTGTGTGTATGAGTAGAGCAGTGAATTCCTTTAAATTTGTTCATGCTTGAAGTTTTTCAGTTTATGTGGATATTTGGCTCTAATTTTTCTGTTATTTTGGTCCAACCATCAATACATTTTTAACCAGCATCGGTTTCTATCTTAGGACATACAGTGATTTCAGTCTTATCACTAAAAATTGCATAATTCCAACTTCCTGTGTTCATCTTTGAGAGGATTTCCTAACTTTTTTCGAAAAGGTTGCTATTGCATGTATTTGTGCAGCCAGTGTCCAAAGATTAATTTTGAATTGTAGCACATAATAAAAGAATTAAACTCCAGATTGCCAGCTGCTCCATCTGGCAGATTATGGCATTATTCCACCATGGCAGGGTATACATGAATGAAGGAACACATTTGGGCGGTTAGCAAGGGAGGGCGCAGATGCCATGGTAACCAGCGGTGACTCCAGATGAGGAATGATTTGTGCCATTTAGGTAGGCAGCACTGCACCAGACACTTTAATGGAATCTCAAATTTTACTTTTCTCACTCTCTGTGCACTGTGTAAAGCACTGGTGATATTGTGGCAGACAAGAAAGCACAGACACACACTCAGAAAGAAACACACACACTCAGCTGCACACTCTCACACTTACAGAAAGACACATTAAAATACTATTAAGATTTTGCCCACCATTAAATTTTAATAGTGATTACTTTCCTTTACTTTATTATGCATTATTCCTTTATTACGATTATAGTTATTTGTAGTAATAGTAATGGTAGTAGTAGCAGTGGGATGAGTGATAGTGGTAGTAGTAGGCTAGTATTAGAATAATAAGTATAATTATAAATACATCTAAATAAATTGTTTTGTCAATCAGAAAATCCAAATCAGAATCAGAAAATTTGCAATGTGCAAGACATGTTTCACACCTGAGTGATAAAAATCAATACCAAAAGTCAGCCATCTAAATGTCATGATAACTCTTTTTTGCATGTTCCTCAGCCCTAATCCAAGTTCTTCATTTGTTTATTAACTGATGAGTTTGACCACCAAACAGAGAAATGGCTCTAAAGACCATGACTTTTAACATGATTCTTTTGGCTTAATGGAAAAAAAAACGTTTCTTTTATCAGAATTAGATTACCAGAAAATGAGTTCCACATATGTATGTATGTTCTCATATGGCCCTAACTCGGAGCTAATTGCAGTAGCTCTGAGTGTGCAACAGTCTCAAACAACTAATCAGCATTATCAAGTCGTGTTTGTTTTGCATTAGTGTACTTTCTCCCTCCAGAATTTCTTTTCAGTGCATCCAACCAGAAGATTCTGCAGCAGTGCAAGTACTCAGGGAATAATCCTGAATTTTTCTCTCATTCGCAAAGAATTTTGGGTAACCAGGAAGCTGCACATTTCTGGCACATGTCGTCATTCTAGCATGCTTTATTCATATTTATCCATTAGTTTGTAACTGATAGTTTTTCTTTCCCTGTGGCTGCGATTTTCCACATGGCCTGGTTCTCTGTGCCACTTCACGCTTGTCTTGTGTATGAGTGATTTCACAGTAGGATCATCTTGGCCCACATACCACTGCCACGCATCCAGGGATCAGCACCCAGGGGGTTAACAGCTTTTGTTCAAGTCGTTGTCTTATTCATTTAACCATACCAGTGCAGGGTGTGATGAGAAGTCATTGTTTGCTCTTTGTGCCCATATTACTTCGGCACCCCCCATCCTCTCACTCTCCGCACACAAGTAGTATCACACAAATTTATTCCCAGCAGGGTGATTGATCATTATTACTAGAAAGGGGCCCAACTCAGATGTTGCCCAGGCAACAGTAGACGCTTCAGATGTAAGTGAAGACGAGAGATATAGCATGCCTTTTTTTTAATCTTGCTCTTTCGTTAACATTTAATGGCACTAAGCAGCTTTGATGCTGTGACTGGTATGCTCAGCTATGTTCTAGTTATGATACTGTTCATTCTTAATTCAAGTCCTGCATGTACACAACTCCTTTGTGCTCAGCCACCTTTGTTTTCATTATGGTACTGCTGGACAGGGATATCAGATTTTATCTCACAGAAACTCAGGTATATGATTGGAATAGATTGGAATACAGGTGAAATTGAAATAGAAATATTGTTTATAACTCACAGTACTTTAAGTTTTGAAATTCAGTGTGACATTGTAATGATCAAAACAAAAGGTTTAGAATTTGTCTGAAGTAAATGACCACTTTTTCTCATTCAGTAGTCTACCATTTCAGTGAGTATATTATGTTTCTCTTCGGAAATGTATTCTGAAATATGTGGATGATTATTCATTCATTCATTCATTCATTCATTCATTCATTATCTATACAATTCATCCCGCACTAGCGTCGCAGGGGGCCTGGAGCCTATCCCGGGTGTCATTTGGTCAGAGGCAAGGGTACAACCTGGAACAGTTGCCGGTCGATCACATGGGCACATATAGAGACATACAACCATTCACTCCTTCATACACACATCTGGGCAATTGAGGGTGGCAGCAAATTATCTGCTTCCATCCAACCCTCTCTTCTGTATCCTCTTGTCTCACACTAACTTACTTCGTGTTCTTATTCATGCCATCCATAATTCTCCTGTCATTTTATTGACTTTCCCATGCGCAACTTTATTTATCACCAATCAACAAACAACAACACAGAGTCCTAGATTCAGTACTGTGATATTATGAATAAAATCTTCTATTTTTTTTTTATATTCTTAACTCTTTGAAGAATTTCATCGGTCGAGGCCTGGGTTAACAACGTTGGTGCAGATAACCTACAGGGTACCAGTGGAAATTGGGCTACTGTGGGTCGAAGAAAGAGAGGAGGAAGGTGTGTTCAGAAGCAGAGAAAGAAGAGGAAAGGCAAGAGTCTGGGACTGAGAGAAGGGACTTTGAATATTGGAACGATGACATGGAAAACTGGAGAGTTGGTTGACATGATGCAGAGAAGGAAGGTGGATATACTGTGTCTACAGGAGACCAGGTGGAAAGGTCGTAAGTCAAGAAGCTTAGGAGCAGGTTTTAAGTTGTACTATCATGGTACTGACAGGAAGAGAAATGGAATAGAAATTATCTTGAAAGTACAGTTTGTTAGGAATGTTCTGGAGGTGAGAAGAATGTCAGATAGACTTGTGAGCCTGAAACTAGAAATTGAAGGTGTAATGCTCAATGTTGTGAGTGGTTGTGCCCCACAGGTAGGATTTGAGTTGGAGAAGGAGAAGTTCTGGAATGAGTCAGATGAATTGATGCAGAATATCCCCAGAAAAGAGAGAGTTGTAACTGGGGCAGACTTCAATGGACATGGTGGTGCAGGCAATAGAGGTGATGAAGAAGTGATTGGCAGGTTTGGTATCCAGGATAGGAACGTAGAGGGACAAATGGCGCTAGACTTTGCAAAAAGGATGGAAATGGCTGTAGTAGATACTTTTTTCCAGAAAAGACAGGAACATAGGGTAACATATCAGAGCGAAGGTAGGAGCACGGAGGTAGACTACATCTTGTGTAGACGAGGTAATCTGAAAGAGATCAGTGATTGCAAAGTAGTGTCAGGTGAGAGTGTAGCCAGAATGCATAGGATGGTGGTTTGTAGGATGACTGGTGACAAAAAAGATCAAGAGAAAAAAGCCAGAGCAGAGGACAAAGTGGTGGAATGTGAAAGGGGAGGAGTGTTGTAGGGTTTTCAGGGAGGAGATGAGAAAGGCTCTTGGTGATCAGGGAGAGCTTCCAGATGACTGGACAACCACAGCTAATGTGATCAGGGAGACAGGTATGAGAGTACTTGGTGTGTCGTTTGGAAGGAAAGTACACAACACCTGGTGTTGGAATGAGAAAGTGCAGGAGTGGATACAGAGAAAGCCTAGAGCAAAGAAGTGGGACACTGAGGGGGCTGAAGAGAACAGACAGGAGTACCGGAAGTTGCAGCGTATGGTAACGATAGAGGTAGTAAAGGCTAAACAAAGGGCGTACGATGACTTGTATGCTCATTTGGACAGTAAGGAGGGAGAGACTGATTTATTCAGGTTGGCAAAACAGAGAGATAGAGACGGAGAGGATGTACTGCAGGTCCGTGTGATTAAAGATGGAGAGGGAAATGTAATGACAGATGCTAGAAGAGTGATGGGAAGATGGAGAGAGTACTTTGAAGAGCTGATGAATGAGGAAAATGAAAGAGAGGGAAGGGTAGAAGACGTGATTATTGTAGACCACAACCTAGCAGAGATTAGTAAAAGTGAAGTGAGGAGGGCATTGAAGAGGATGAAAGATGGAAAGGCAGTTGGTCCAGATGATATACCTGTGGAGGTATGGAAGTGTCTTGGAGAGGCAGCGGTAGAGTTTCTGGCGAAACTATTCAACAAGATCTTAGAGAGAGAGAAGATGCGTGAGGAATGGAGAAGTGTGATAGTGCCCATTTTTAAGAATAAGGGGAATGTGCAGAATTGCAGTAACTATAGATGGATCAGGTTGATGAGCCATACAATGAAGTTGTAGAGGTTGAAGAGTTGAAGAGAATTCTAATAGAGAAGTACAGAGAAGGTCAGAGGGAGCTGCAGTTCGCTTTTGTTGACCTAGAAAAAGCATACGGCAGGGTGGCGAGAGAATAACTCTGGTTTTGTATAAGGAAGTCTGGAGTAACACAGAAGTATGTTAGACTGGTCCAGGACATGTATGCTGGTTGTAAGACAGTGGTGAAGTGTGCTTTAGGTGTAACAGAGAAGTTCAAAGTGGAGGTGGGACTTCATCAGGAATCAGCTCTGAGCCCCTTCTTATTTGCAGTGGTGATGGACAGGCTGACAGATGAGGTTAGACAGGAATCTCCATGGACCATGATGTTTGCAGATGACATTGTGATCTGTAGTGAGAGCAGGGAACAGGTTGAGGAAAATCTTGAGAAGTGGAGGTTTGCTCTGGAAAGGAGAGGAATGAAGGTTAGTCGCAGCAAGACAGAATATATGTGTGTGAATGAGAGGAACCCGGGTGGAACGGTGAGGCTGCAGGGAGTGGAGATCAAGAAGTTGGAGGATTTCAAGTTCTTAGGGTCAACAGTCCAGAGCAATGGAAAGTGTGGAAAAGAGGTTAAGAAACGCGTTCAAGCAGGTTGGAATGGATGGAGAAAAGTTTCAGGGGTTCTTTGTGATAGAAGAATTTCATCAAGAATGAAAGGAAAGATGTACAAGACAGTGGTGAGACCAGCGATGCTGTATGGTTTGGAGACAGTGGCACTGAACAAAAGACAGGAGGCAGGGCTGGAGGTAGCAGAGACGAGGATGTTGATGTTCTCTTTGAGAGTGACCAGGATGAATCAGGAATGAGTCCATCAGGGAGACACGACATGTTAGATGTCTTGGAGAGAAGGTCAGAGAAGCCAGTCTGAGATGGTTGGGTCATGTACAGAGGAGGGATAGGGAATATATTGGTAGACAGATGCTGGAATCGGAGATGCCAGGCAGGAGGTCTAGAGGAAGACCGAAGAGAAGATTGATGGATGTAGTAAGAGAGGATATGAAGGTAGTTGGCGTGAGAGAGGAGGATACAGAGAATAGGGTTAGATGGAGAAGGTTGATTCACTGTGGCGACCGCTGAAGGGAAAAGCCGAAAGGAAACAAAGATATTTTTAACTCTACTTGCCAACAATCTTCTGTGGTGTCAAGCATGCAACCATGGTCTTAAGGTTTTTTCGTAGATAAAGGAAAAGGAATGAAAAGTCATGAAAGCTATTTCTGTCATTCGATAGAAATAAACTATCGCCTCCAGTGTCCATAATTTCCAAAGCATGAGCATCACATCACTATGTGATTTAGCATCCTCGTTTCAAACAGCTTCTCCAGTGTTCATAAGGACCACTGTGCACAGAGATTACAAATATCTTATAGAGGATGTCTGAGGAATGACCCAAGATTCTAAAAACAAGGCTGGGCTGGGAATAGTGATTGGCCGCTGGTTACCAAGACAACAGATGGGAGACAGACAGCGCAAATTGAGGTCTAGATGAATGGCTACGCATGGTTAAGCATGGTCAAGCAGGCAGCCTCGCTTGTCACTCAGTCCTGTAATTTAATAACAATGACTAAAATGTCAAAGTAAGGACAGAGAAGCGGTTCTGAGTTGTTTCTGAATCACCAAATGTACATGTTAGTTGACTAAATTCATTGATATAATTCAGTTTATAGATTTATTCAATCAATTATGTCCACTAAAAAGAATTTCACTCCTGACAATGTGGAGTAAGTTTAACATTTTAACTTGATTAAAAAGATAATCCCCTATCACCTTGTTTCTCAAGAGACTAATTCTGCAAGCTAATGTTTCTTTTTTATGTGAGCAGTTATATTCACGGTAAATTAAACCAGCAATTGAAATGTATATGCTGAATTCAAAGTAATCTGTATAGTTCTTTGGTCATTGAATATAGAGGGTGGAGGTGCAATGAGTTTTTCAATGTCATAAGAGCCAGATTTTGAAAGTTGTCCAGTAACTGATTCATGTTTGACAGTAAAGTCAAAGAGGTTAATATGGCTGGAAAATATGTTTGCAGTGTCTGCAAAAACTAAAAACCTTAAAATCATTGTCAAAGAAGCTAAAAGAACATCTCTAAATTGGATCGGAGGTAGGACCCACACAGACGACTCCACACCAAAACTGACAGGGTTTGAAACAGCAAGTTTACTTTGACCAGGTGAACAGGAACATGCTTACCGGGTAGGGGGAGCAGGAGGAACAACACTGGGCGGGAGGAGCAGGCAGGTGAACGCTGGGCAGGAACAGGCAGAGGAATTCTGGGAAGGAACAGGCAGACCAGGCAGGAAGAGGCAGACCGGGCAGGAGGAGCTAGGATACACTGATGAGGGAGAAGCCCAGTCGGGGACAGGCGGCCAGGCGAGAGGCTCTGCCGTACATCGACAAGGAAAAGGAGTGAATGGTGAGGGATGGCGTTGGAGACAGAAAAAGAGCGAATAGTGAGAGATGACGCAGAGACAGAGGGAAATCCATGAATATCTCAGCGACCAGTGAGACTCAAAGTTCTGGCTTATAAGCACTCAGTGATCGGTAAGCGCATGTCTGCCGTGAGCCCATCCCTGACAGGTAAAATGCATATGATGCCAATTTATTGCTCTGTTGATAAAGCAGGTAATTCCAGTCGTCGTTCTAGTATCGGATTTTTTTCGAATACAATGTCAGGTCAAAAACAAGTCAGAAGTAAAAAGACAGAGCTGAGGAATAAATGACAACTGAGAAGTTCTGCAAACAAAGCCTTATTCAAATGTGAGTTTGAATAAAGCAGCACAAATGAGAGATGTTATTATTGTAATGCTTGGTTTTTTATATGATGAGTTTTCAAACCCACTGGCAAGGGATGAGGAAAATATTGCAACAAGCTGGCTGATGATTTAATCTCATTCGTGGTGGAGACAGACAGCAGGAAGAATGTTTCTGCATCACTTTCCGGTTTTCTTCATCAAGGCTCGTCGACTGGCCAGGGGAGGACAAGTGTTGAGCGCACTCACAAAGCATGTTCTGTAAGAAGAAAAGTGATGATGACACCGATCAAATGCTGTGAGGATCAATCTGACCCATTCGGAATGCAATCAATGACAGACTTCAGAAAGATCCCTGCCTGGACCCCCCCTCAGTACCAAAAATGAAAGTGTATATAATGCATTGTTTGTGAGACCTAAGTCTTCCCCTTATCTCTATCTCTCAGGTCAATGTGGCTTCCACAGCAGTTCTCTGGGGTTGTAGTCAGTAGTTGTGGATCCCTGGGGTCTTTCATAGGCCTGTCTCGATAGAAACACCCCCCTCCTCTTGAGCACTGGTGCCAACTTACCCCCTTTGCTACAAGACGACTCTCTCCTGTGAACAACGTTGGAATGGACACTGAGTCGACCCACTCAGGCTACTCCAGCCGCTCTGGGAGATCAAACCGACATGGGTACGTTTCTTGTACGTCTCCCTTGATGCCTGAGCTTCTGCTTCTTCGCTGTCTGTTTTCCCTTGTCTTAAATTTGTGTTGAACAACTCAAATGCAACATATCATTCATTCGAAGGCTGTTGTGTTTTTGTGCAGAGCCTGTCCACGAGCCAACCACATGTCCATATGTGGCCAAATGAATTAGGCAGAGACTAAGAGAGAACAAGTGGTAGATAGACAAATCGGGTGGATTAGGGTCGTCATAGCTGAATGACTCCAACCTTTTTTACTGACCATCTTAGTCTAACAAGTAGACCCACATTAGTCACTTACTTGATCTGGAGAATTGGACATTTGTTTATCCATCTTTATTTATATATTCTATCCAAAATTTACTTTCCTCCATGAAACCAAGGATGATTTTTTTTCATTTTAATACGAGAAATTGTTACAACCCATCCTCCAAAGGCAAACAGGAAACTGCGTACGAATCACAAAAAACCTTTAGAATTATCATCCTCCTAGTTACTCCTTGATGTTCTTGAGAAGACAGAAAGTTTTTATTTAACTTCTATGTTTGACACATTCTTAATTTCAAATATTATGATATAAATATGGATATATTATTATTTGTAAGGGGCTTTCAGAATATTTGTTTTTATTGGACTTCATTTTACAAAGCTCATAGACAATATGTACAAGTTGTCTTCATGTTATTAAAAAGATAAAAAGTAATTAACATTAATAATAATAATGTATATTTTGATAATCCCCGTCTGCATTTCACCCATCATGGATTAACCATGAGCAGTTGGCATGCACAGTGCCAGGGGGGTTCAGTGACTTACTCAACAGCACTTCGACACACGTGGAGGAGCCAGGAATCCACCAGGAATGTTCGGTTCCAAGGACGATCGCTCAACCTCCTGCGCCATGCCGTTAATATGTATATGTACTTTGTATGTGGTTTCTGCTGCAGGGAACGAAGCCGTGAGAGACACAAGGCTAGCAGCAGTAAAGACAGCAGTCGCTCTGAAAGATCAGTCATCATCAATCCCCCTGACACACCCTCCCAGGAGTCCCCTGTTCACAACGGTGAGCCGCTGCCAGGAGAACCAACGCCAGTACCAGATCATGGAGAGGAGGGCCAGGTATGGATTCAAAGTCAATGAAGAAGTGAGGCATCCAGTCCCATGCACAGCATTGAGATTGAATTTTGCCTTCTTTGTTAAAAAAAGGGATTTTTAGATAGTCTTTGCTGTATTTGCAATCGTCATCCAGAATAAATCGGAGAACCCCTTAATCCATCTGTGAACTGTGCATCTTGACCTTTTAAACTTGTCATAACACAGTGGGCTCCACATCAGCACAACGCTCTCACACATTGGTGTCAGGGATTCAATAGGCCAAAGGATTAGTATTCCTCTTCAAACTGCGAGTGTGTGTCCATCTGTGTAAGCCTAATGGATATCTATAGTGACTTCATTTACATGATACAATATATTATACATTCATTATAATCCATAATATCCGCAATACATTATCAGAAATAGGTAAGGGAAACATCGTAAAACACCACATATCTTCAATTTCACCTCTTCCTAAACTCTCAATCAAGGAATGACCACCAATCATTTTAAAGATACACCCCAGTTAAACTCATCAAATAATACAGACCATTTTCTCTCTCATTACACCGTTCAATGATTTCAATGATTTCCATCATGTTATGAGTCAAATGCATCTTTATATTTGACATCAAAAACAGTTTACTTTGTCAGTGTTCTCCTGGCTAAAATGAAATTTCCGTCAAATGCAAAGGACCTCGATATCACAGTATGACAATTACTGTGATATAGAGGGCCTCTATTTGAAAGTCTGACAATTGATTAATAACAGTTGGCATAATCTGTGTTAAATCACTGTGGGTTAATTTTCATTTTTTCAGCTCTGTATTGCTCTAAACAAACAACAATTATTTCAATTATATATATCTATTTACGTGAACTTGAATGGCTAAAGTTAAGCAGAAGTCTTACCGCACACAAAAAGAGGATGGAAGAAAAAAACGTGAAAAAAACATGAACCTCCCCAAAATAACTTCGTAATTAAATATGATTAGAATATGTCTTCATCCAGAATTACTTGAAACTTCTGTGAGGTCTGATCTATTTTGTTATATCTGCTCAACATCCCCCCTGCCTCACAGAAAAAAAGGGACATTCCAGGATGTCATGTGACTGTCAACTTGGCGCTTCCGTCTTTTGTCTGAATCGTAAGGTAGCCTGCCTTTGTGATGTATAAGCCCTACAGACAGACATGTCCAAAAGACACACCAGCAACAGCCCCATTACAGCACCAAGTCTATCCCAGAACGGGGTTTCTGGAGCAGGTCTATCACGGAAGCAGACTTGATCGCAGCACCAGATTCTCACAGCGTGAGATTAGTTAAAGCATTGAGCCGAATGCCAATTTCTATAACGCTGATGTAATAATTTGCCAATTTTACACTCATGGGTATGACATAAGGACCTGACCAGATTTTTTGTGTCAGTGACTCAGATATAGGGAAGGTGCCAGGTCTGGCACCCCATGCTGCTTGAAAGACTGTCGTTTTGACTTTGCACGAGGAGACTTCAGATTCCCCACAGCACTGTCTTAGATCAAACTCCACATTTTTACTTTTTTTTGTAAAATATACCTGTTCATCTACTATGTGTAAATTTGTCAGTCATTTTTTGTCTCACTGGTATGATGACTCATTAGTAATGAGCATTATACACTCGTAGTGAGACAACCACACTAAACCACCGTGTCCTTCTAACCTCCATCCACGCCAGTGAGGCTTCACCAGTGTGATTTGCAGTTGGCAGACTTATGTGTGCATGTGTGTTGTTGAAGAGAGAGAGCATGTCTGTGAAAGCATTGCTCGTCAGGCTGTTAGGCCTTTTTATGGCAGGGTGATCATAATCCATACTAAACCTCTGACAGACGAAAAGGCTGCCAAGCAGGCCGCATTGGTTTTGTCCCTTTCTCCCCCAGTCTCCTCCACTTCAGCCTGCCTCTTTTGCTTTATCGCACAGATCAATCCTGATTATGCAAGTATTTATCATGGGGATTAGTTCGCTGAGAGTTAATGACAGGATTTAACAGTGTATTAGCACTGCCAGAGTAACATTGTTTTCTCTCTGATGTGAGACATCAGCATGAAACTTCTCTTTTTGACAACTTAAGAGTATTTCAATTGATACAAAGAGTACAAACACTTCTGATAAAACAGCCAACCCTGAAATTCTATAGACAGATATGACGGGACTGTCAATATAAAAGCACATGTAGCATTTTATTACTATTTACCACTAGTTTTATTACTAAATATAGCTATTTATTTATATTTTATATATTCTTCATCTCGTGATCATAGAATGTTTATTTTGGAAATATCAAGAAAACAAATATTTCAACAACTTCTCATCATGTCGAAATATTCTTTGAATATATAAAGAGAATTACTTCTATTTGTATTTATAGAACCTGCATGTGATCACATGACCATGTCACTATGTTCCAATATCACCCCAAATTTCATCCCACTGGTCGCTGTCTAAATGACAGTTTTTAAGGTTGGATTACTTTAATGGCTGTTTATGGATCTGATATTTACAGATGAGAGAAGTACAAGGCTACCACACACTCATGCCAAGGATTCAGAATTTTGTAATGTCATATCTTACATGAAAAATTAAGTGTGAATTTAATTTAACAAGTGAAAGATGTGTCAAATTCTATATCTGTACTTGCAGTGGCACAAACCAGCTACATGGTACAGCTTCATAGATTTCCATCCTAGTTTTGAATCTAAATGTTCCCCATTACACCTCATATATTTGTAATTATCCACAATTGGGGAAGCGTTCCAAAAGCTCAGATTTTAGGCGTGAGAAAAGCATTGTGATTTTGGGATTTCTGCATTTATATATTGCATGTGTATTCCCCTCTCATTCATCAAAAAGTTACTTCAGAGTCACCCCTTTGTTCATATTTTTCCTCAGGTTAAATGACTTAAGCAAGGAAGCAGAGTCCAACAATTTTTGAAGGGTGTAACTTAGGTGGATACCAAACAAAAGTTCTCATTTTCAGTGGCTGTACTGTCTGTATGTGTGTGCGTGTGTGAGTGTGCGCAGAGTCAAGTCGTCTGTGTGTTTGTGTGTTTGCGTGTGGGTGTTGGCCTTGTACTTCTCTCATCTGTCATTGTCAGCTGCTGAGAGAAATACAGTAAATTCACACTCTGGGAGGGGAATGAAGAGCGAATTACAGAAATTGATGACAAGCATAAAACGGCCCCCGTAGTGAAGACTTGTCATTTCTTTCTCTTTGGCAAAGTCTTTGTTGGAGAAGATTTATGCTAAAATTGGCCATGCGAGGAGAAAATGCGACAATAATATGAAATGACAGGCGCAGAAAGAATTGGCTTTTGCTTTGTTGTAATGTGGTTTGTGTGTATGTGTAGGGTACCTTAATATGTCAGCGTGTGCATCTCCCTGCAAATAAGCACGTGACTGCACATCCTTTGCTGTCATCTCATGTTGCATAAAGGGAAGTTTGAACGCTTAAAACATATCACAAAAGTCCCAAGAAAATCCAAAGTCTTTATATCGTGCGAAGGATGTGGTGTGTGCATAGAGCAGAAAATATGTTATGACTGCTTGCGCTAAAACTGGATTAAAACTGAATAATGAAAGGAATGCTGCTTGTATGCCTGAGGTTAGATTTGTCATTTTGTGAATTGACCTCCAGGTATAGAAACATTTTAATGGTTCAGTTCAGCCATGTTACATTGGACTTCATGTAACAGGCTACATGATTTGTGAGAAGTGAGCTATTTGCTTTAATTAGTGAAAGTCAAATGTGTATAAAATCAGATTTGTGAAGTCTCTCAGTATATGTTTATATATATGGAAAAGGAGAAAGAGAGTTGAGCCTGTGTCACATTTTGATTAGTCAGCAGCAACAACATAATGATATTGATCATTAAATATGACTCTTTAAATGGATACTGTGAAATTATTCAAGTGAGAGGGTTTTTGTTTCCTTTTTTGTAATGAGTAAATCAATCCATTAAGTACCACAAATCAAAATGTTTTGTCTTCGTCTTTCCTCCTTCAGGACGATAACTGGGGTGAGACAACCACAGCAGTAACAGGCACATCAGAGCTGAGTGTTTCCCAGGAGGAAGTGGTTGGCTTGGGAAAGGGGATTCAGGACCGGACCCATGGCTTCCGCCGCTACCTTCCCCTCGCAGTGGGCCTGTGTGTTGGGCTGCTGGTGCTGGCCTCACCCCTGGTGTTTCTGCTTCTTCCTGTGATAATGTGGCCAGAAAGGCTGCAGGCTTGTGGTGCAGCCTGTGAGGGCCTCTTCCTCTCCATCTCTTTTAAGCTCCTCATCCTCTTGCTGGCCATTTGGGCGCTGTTTCTCAGGCCAGCCCGTGCAAGACTGCCAAGAGTGTGTGTCTATCGTGCCTTCCTGACCACTCTCACACTCCTGCTCACCATGTCTTACTGGCTCTTCTATGGGGTCCGCATCCTCGATGCACAGGTGGCTAAATTATAATTTTTGAAATATTTCTATAACAAAAATAAAACATTTTTCAGGATTCAAATCCTTCATGAGTCTTCTCCATTGGAGCTATGTTTTGCAAACAACAAAAATTACAATGTGCAGCAGAACCTCTTTCCCTTTCTCTGGTTATGGTCATATTTGAGTATTATAAATTTATTTTCTACAGGGATGTTAGTTCAAAATGTTCTTAAATTGGATTTTCATACACCCAGATTAAACATCTATATTAGAGATATTTGATTAATTTTGAATTGGGCATATGTATACATTTTGATGTTTTATCTATTTCATTACTTAGTGTGTACATAATCGTGTGCATTGCAATGCACATCTGAAAATTAGTTTGTACTATATCAGTGTCTCCATTAAAGTTGTTCCTTTCATGGTAAAAAGAAGCATAGATAAATGGAGAAATTGTTTTGCATTATTCAATTATGAACAATTTTTTTCAAGCTAAACCTGTGACCTTGTGCTCTTATGCAGGATGAGGACTACCATGGTGTTGTACAATTTGCCGTGTCCCTTGTAGACTCACAACTGTTTGTCCACTATCTGGCTGTGGTGCTGCTGGAGCTCCGACAACTGCAGCCGTGTTACAGTGTCTGCGTCATCCGCTCCACTGATGGAGAGACACGTCACTACAACATTGGCCAACTCAGGTATGAACGCATGTCTATTAAGATAAGATAAGATAATACTTTATTGATCCCCATAGGGGAAATTCGGGTGTTGCAGCAGCAACATTAGAGGGAAAAGAAAAAAAAAAAAGGATATGTATATATATATATATATATATATATATATGCACACACATATACACATATACACATATACACATATACACAATATACACAATATACACATACACATATATACATATATATTTACATCCTCTTTGCCATCGGTATGCAGACCCAAATGAGAGAGCATTGTAGCAGATGCTGAATGGAAAATAATCGTTTTGAATCTGAATTTTACCTCATAGTACCGTTCACATAAAGGACACAGCCATTATGCTCTACCACAGTAAAGAATGTGTGTAATTGGAGGCTCTCGCGCAAAGAAAAGAGACTGGCATAGGCAGTAATTGAGTTACTCATCACTCTCCTAGTCCACTTTGCTCCAGGCAGGCTATTCTAGGACTTTGGGGGGGATGTTCTGGACACAGGAATTCATTTACTGGCTGTCTTCCTTTGTTTCTACTCTGATCAAGTGTGTGACTTTGCCTGGAGCAAAAGACAACAATGGTAATTAGATAGGGCTTGTGTGATGAGATGGTAATGTTGAGTCACTTGGAAAAGTGGTGAACAGGAAGATACATTTCTGAGGAGTGATGCATATCATCTGCTATAGAACAGAAAACCATTGTATTAATGTTCAAAATTAATGCTCAGAATCTCAACCATGAAAGTAAATTTTGTTCATTCTGTCTTCTGCCATTTCTCCCTTCCACAGCATCCAGAGGGCTGCTCTCTTGATTTTGGAGTATTATTACAGAGATTTTCCACTACATAACCCATCCCTTCTGTCCGCCTCTAAGCACCGGGCTGCCAAACACCTTGCAGGGTTGAAAGTCTACAATGTTGATGGTTTGTTACCTAACGTGGCCAATCATTACATCATATATTTCAAAATGTTACTGCTTTTGGCCCTCAGGTTGCTCCCTGCTGAGCTTCTGTTCCTTCTACCTCTTTGTTGTGATGCCCTCTCTTTCCATTTCCATCCCTTTCATAAGCAGCTTTTAAAACCAAATTGAGAGCATACCTTTTGGACAGTAAGTACAAATATAGCTACAATAGTGCCTGCTCACTGTAGCACTTTATCAAAGGAAGTTGCAAATCTCACGGTTCACTTCATTCTATCTTTAGGGCACTCTGAAAGCCTCCATCCATGACATAATTTAGATATTGCAACAACAGAAGCTTCATCCCTGATTAACATCACTGCACACACACTCTAACTGTGATTCCACAATCCTCTTCACATAGTGCTTGTCTACAAAAGCACACTGAGCCTGTTGTGTGTTTTCACATATTGTACTTTTTCTTTATGATAGAAGTCTTACTTGTTACCATCAATCCCGTGCCCGCTGCACACTGCCACAGCTTTTATGATCAAATGCTGGATACAGTAGTACGGCCTCACAGCTCTTCCAATCACACCTCACCCCCTGTATCAAAATTCAGCAGAAAGGCCTCCAGGGCGGCATGGAATTTCAAGCTTTAAATAATTCATCAGAGTAGTGCTCATTCCTCAGATTCCCCCAGATTGCTTCTTCTCTTCCTCCTTTTCCCGTCTTTGTCATTCCACCCCCCACCACTCTCACTCTCACTCTTCTCCTGAATATGTAGGGTAGAAAGTCAAAGCAGCACACAAGCTTACATTCTTGTCGTTCTGAAATAATCACAAGAGATGATATTCGTGCATTCATTGTTCATTTAAATAATTCCATACAATCATTAGCTCATGTACACAAACTGCTAACCCGCAGATGCAGAAAATGAATGATTTAATTCCCTAGACTGAACTGAAGGGCTTAATCTGCCACTTCCCCCAAACTCTTCATATATATATGACCTTAATTTATCACATCTATG
Source organism: Fistularia tabacaria (assembly GCA_901007705.1). Classification (NCBI taxonomy): domain Eukaryota; kingdom Metazoa; phylum Chordata; class Actinopteri; order Syngnathiformes; family Fistulariidae; genus Fistularia; species Fistularia tabacaria. Next base: position 40,866 of record CAAKHD010011381.1, on the reverse strand, counting down.
TGCTCTAATATGCTGGTGCAAAAGCTACAGGAACTTTTAACAGTTTTTCACATTTGATAAAGAGACTGACATATGAGACAACAACTATGGCTTTGTAGTGCATTGCAGTGTGTTAGTCCCCCACCCCTCTGCCCAATTAAAAAGGTCCTTGCATCTGACTGTCTGAGGATAAACAGAAGGACCTCAGCGGAAATTTGTCTTTGTTGTATGATTAACGCTCAATGAAGGAAATATGGTTAGGAAGGATGCCCCAGGTATTAGCATACAGTGTCAACCAGTCTTCATTTTGAAATAGGTAAGCAGGATAGAGATAGGTTGATTTATAGTTGTTATTTTGCACAGACGTTGGATATATAATGAGGAGCAAGATCTGAGCTCTCCACATTCAATCTTTCCTCCCAACAGTTCAAAACAGCCCATTAATCAGAGCCTGGTGGGGTCAGGGCCAACTTCCTCCAACCCCAGCAAATATTACATTTTGTCTCTGTCCTCTGATTTTCTGCAGCCCCTGGGAACACAGCAGGGGCACAGCCTGGTAATGGAAATCAGTCACGGGCGATGGTTGCAGCTGCTGCAAAGCGCAAAGACAGCGCCCATAATGAAATATATTATGAAGAGGCTGACTATGAGCGAAGGGTCCGCAAACGAAGAGCCAGGTGCGTAACAGAAACCTCTTAAAGCAGGGGCACTGCCATGCCACCTTAAACATTAAAGAGGTTCCCGGATCTATCTCGAAAGTCCTTTCTGCCTGGAGTTTGCATATTCCCATTCCATGTCTGCGTGGATTTACTTGGGATTTGCAAAAGGGCTTGCATAATCATTATAAACAATTTCTAAAATAAACAGACTTTGGCATGAGGTTAAGAATGAAAAAAAACATATATTGGGAAAAAAAAAACTTAAAGTGTACAAGATATAGATAGTAATGAAAGGCACCTTTTATTGATAATCATTAGAAAAGGGAGTAACGATAAGAGATATTTTGTATTGAAAATAAGGAAATCCATGGGTTAGCATGCGCGTATGCATCATTTGGGTGGTTGAGCAACTCACATAATGCGGTCAGAAGTCTGTTTTGGCACTGGAAGCCAAACTTTTAAGAATCCTGTTTGTGTATTGCTTACCTTGTCAGGCTGGTGGTGGCAGTGGAGGAAGCCTTCACTCATGTGCGCCGCATGAAGAAAGAAGATGAGTGTGCAACTCCAGCTGATATTATGGATGTTCGAGAAGCTGCTTTGGCCATTTTTCCCTCAATGGCTCGTGCCCTGCAGAAGTACCTCCGCACCACCAGGAGGCAGCACTGCCACAGTATGGAGAGCATCCAGAAACATCTGGCTTTCTGCCTAGTCAATAACATGAGTCCTAAGGTAAACTTGCTTTCTAAAGTAATTTACCTTTCGATGAAAATGCATTTCTTTTATTAATGTATTTATTAGTATGTGCAGAAGACAAGTCTTACTGCTCTCAGTTATGGCTTTTATTTTCCTTTGAAAAGTGTTATTTCAGAATTAGGAAATACATTTTCAAGAGATGAAAGAACAGCCAAATATTTGTTGACATCTGTTCATCTGAATACACAACAATTACTCTAGATTTGTTTACCTGACTCATATTGAACTTTCTTTCTTTATTTTAACATCTTGAACCATTTCTTGTTGAAATCTTCTTGCTGTGGCAACTGGACTTGAATTTCTTCACTTTCTTCAGAAGTCCTCATCGAAGAAGGGAAATGTCCTCAAGTGAAGAAATTGAAGTACAGTTGCGACGACAAGAAGCTTTCAACAAGAATTCACCATGACCTGGGTGACGGGTCATGGTGAATCCACAGACATCTTGAACCTTTTTGCATGTTGACATCTTAGCAATGTGTTTGGCAATGTTAAAGAGTCAAAAATACTGAGGCCGCAATTTTGTCCTGACTAAGGTGAAGAGTTCCATGGGGAGACACTGACCTCCGTGGGTTTAGGCTGAGTGTTCAGCCAAGGTTCTTTTCCATTAGAGTTACTCCCTATTGACAGGTAACAAAGATCTGGAGAGAGGTCAGAGTACAGTTGCGAATCCTTTGTGTCACAATGACTCACTATTTCTTTTTCAGGAACAAATATAACAAATCCAACACCACTGGCGATACATTTTTCAGGGTAAAATTATCCATTTATGGATAACACCATGAAAGGGACAACCTAGTAAGGCTCTGTCATTAATCATGCTGCCAATTTGTTCCCTAAGAATTAGTCATGAGTGGCCAGTGTCTGAAGGTGTTCAGGCTTTCCTTTGATTTCTATCCAGAGCTCACACTGCTGTGTGGCAATAGCGTGTGAACAAGTGATGGAGGGCTGAGCAAAATGTACAAACATAGACTTGTTTATGTGGACTGATGCCATCATCTCATGCAAATGATCTTTGTATTTCCTGGTTTCTTCCAAAAGGACAGACCACAGTGAGGGAGCACTGGATACAATGTCCATTTCTTTTCCTGAAAAGGCATGAAGTACAGGAAAAATTCAACATCTAGATATCATACTCATCACCTTGAATATAGATAATTAGTGAATTAGGCCCTTAATGACTTGATGATGACTAAATATTAATTGCCATGGCTCCTCTAAATATTTGAATCATGTTATATCTATCTACTTTATTTAATGATATACTAGGCTCTTCTTTTAAAGTGACAGTGTTTTGAAAAAAAATTGTTTTGGTCAGTTGGCATCAGGTTATGTTGACTGATTCGAATTTGACAACTTTGACAAATTAATAATGGTCTTTATGCAGCAACGCCTCCCTTCTTTTTTGCATTTTGGTGCCACCTTCTGGTTTACTGGGTAAAATATGAAACACCATGCTGCTCAGATTACCTTTAAAATGCAACTTTAGTCACTGTGTTTTTATCTCTATTGACTCTGTTTCTATGTGTGCCCAGGCATTCCTTGAGGCCTACCTGTCTCCTGGTCCAACGCTACAGTATGGCCCTGAACGCTGGATGGCAGATCAGTGGACATTGGTTAGCGAGGCCTCTGTAACTAGCGGCCTAAAGGAAGGCACTGAGTTCCTGCTCAGGTGTCTTGACTTCAGCTTAGCTGTCACCATCAAGACCATCCCTTACATTCGACTGATTGAGGAATACGTTGACCCTAAATCTCAGAAGTTTTTATTGCTGCTCCAGTCTGAAACCTCCGTTTAACAGATCTTCTGGGCTGGCTTTTTTTCATAGTGACTTACATGACCGAATATTTCAAAAATGTTGCAAAGTGTTTTTGTTTATGTCCTTTGCTTTCATAAATGTTTTAATTCGCTTTTTCCCAGGAGACATAAAAATAGCTTTGATTTTTGATGTCCTGACAGTTGAAGGTAGTTCGGGTATTCCTCTGTGCACTATAAAAGACCCTCACAATTTGTTCTATTTGCATGTGCCATCATGTGCCTGCATGGAAGACCTCAAAGTTTAGGAGCAGCGATGATTTAGATTTATTTTTATTTTGACTTCACTCTGAGTATGTCTTCTCGTTCTTGTTGCATACTTACGGTTTCCCAAAAGCAACATTCTGGAAATTGATATAGACCCTTTTTAGTCTTAGAAATTATGATTTAACTGACAAGTGTTACATATGTAAATAGTATTTATACATGAGCAAATTTTGTCCTTTTAAAACTGTGCACCCCTCAATGATTTTATAACCTTGTCAAAGATTTTTTATACTTTGTGTATCTGCACTGTATTTGTGGTAATTAATGGACTGTGTATAGCTGTTTTGTAAATGTCAGAAAACAACTGGACTCTCTTGGATTGAACGGCAACGACTGACAGATGAATACAGTTGATTTAGCCAAGAGACTATAAAATTATCCATATATTTGTTATATTTGGATTTGTAAGATGCTGTATGTGAAGTATGAATTGATCTTTTTATTGGTCAAAAGAAAGACTCGTTGTCACAACTGTGTTTTTTGTTAAACCTTTAACAATCTTGATGATACATTTTTGGAAGCATGCCCTTGGCTCAAAAGTAGATTTATCATGATGGTCAAATTTTGCATTCATTTTTGCATACATTTTCTTTCCCTCTAAATTAAAAAAAAAAAAATCAACCTCTGCTGGAAAGTATCGATAAAGTTTGTGTATCCAAATTTCACATTACTGCCACTTATGTTTGAATCCTAGAATAGCAGTAGTGACTCAAGCAAGAACCAAATTTACTCACACAGTAATATGACTATTTTATCCATATTGTAAAGTAATTTGTATTTAATAAAGTATGCATTGTACACAATTGGTACCATTGTCACTGATGGTAGTTTAGGGGGTCAAATTGTTAATGGTTATAAATTCTTCTAAATACACGTGTGCCTCAGTAAAGCATATTTCTTGCTCAGCATACATGTTTTGTAGTTTTCAAGCGTGTGTGTGTGTATGTGTGTGTGTGTGTGTGTGTGTGTGTGTGTGTGTGTGTGTGTGTGTGTGTGCGCGCGTATGTGTCCATGTGCATGCATGCACATGTGTGCGTATGTCTGAGAGAAAATTGAACAGAATGAAGATAAGCAAACAAATTTCCAAATGCCATGCAGTTGTCCCAGGCTCAAAGTTGTCCCTGTCTTTTGTACAAGAAAAGCAATGAAATTACAGCAGTTGTGTTGAAGTCACTTTTTTAAAATAAACATTTGTACTGACCTTTTCAAGTTATCCCAGTGTTTACTTTAGTGTTATCATGATGTATTGTTCTATTGGTACAACCAATGATAGTTTAAGGCTAGTTTGGCCTTTGGGCCCCTCTAAATAGTTACACTGTGTCAGATTATCCATTTACATTTTTGAGTTCATTTCAGAACTGTCATGATATTGATTGATTACTTTACTTAGTACACAGTCATTAGATTTAAATTTCTATCCTCTTGAAAAACATAATTTTTCTTCATAATTTACTATTTACTTAATCATTTTGCCTTACTTTTTCTCTTACAGTGTTTTAGTCTTAGGGGGATTTGTATAAACATCACACAATAACACAACTGTACTATTGACTGTAATTAATATGTAGCCCATCATGTTGTTCACTTGTTTTTCCAAAGAAGACAAACCACATATATTTATATGTATATATTTATATATAAATTATATATTATATATATATTTATAGTTAACCTTTTTACGTTTGCAATTTGAAGTAACCAAATTTATTCGGTGGCATTATTTGAAAATTCAGATGACACAAGAGGTTATAGCACTGGTCTGACAGTACAGGTTAACTGTCCTGGACTGATTTGAGGTTTTGAGGTTTTGGAATGTCAGATAAATGGGAGATTTTCATTATCAATATTATAAAAAACATGTGCATTTGAGCAGAAGCCCATCTGCCCCCAAAGATCCCAAAAAGGTTGGGGGGCAGGGTATTTGGTTTAAATATATTACATTGGTAAGTGTCACTTAATCCAAGAAAATTACTACTCAACTGAAGCTAATCAATTCAGATATTTGTTGATTTAAACATAAAATGGATTAGAGGTCAAACTTAGTTCTTTGGTCCAATTTTCTCCTAGTGTACACATTGGTTTCTCGCTGAGGTGATTTGTAGATGAAGTGAAATAAATCCATTTTCATCAAGATACAAGAAAAAGAAAGAACCCTCTTTAGCACTCAAAGGAAGCCAAAACGGATGGCAGCTGATAACTTCACCTCAAGAAGTCTCTTTACACCTCAAATTCCTTGATAGCTACATTTCATGACCTACGACAGCTTTTCCAGCTGGAGGGCTTTGATAAGTCCAGTGCATCCATAGGAGGAGTATTATGGTTTAAATTCTCATGCTGTTCATTTTAATGTCTAAATTACTTGAAAGATGATTACTTTCATCCATTTATTTCTCATGCTGTCACGTTAATTGCAGGTATCCAACCTAAACGCAAGAACACTCTGAGGAGGTAAGGCATTTCCAGAGATTTATTTACAAGGATGAAGGAGTGAATGTGCTGGGTCCAGTTTGCTCCTGGGATCACAGGAGTCTCAGGAACTTCCATGGAAGCTAGTGAGACATAATGCGCAGGAACAAGGGACTTGTGGGGAAAGGACGAGTCGTAGACCAACAATCTGGCACTGAAGGGCTCGCAAAAGGCTCCTCTTATCCTCAGCCTGAGGAGGCTTGATGTGCACACCTGCGAATCATCAACCCTCCTGCACGGCTGCTACTTGACGAGCAGCTGGGGCCTCACACATGCTGGAAGCTCATCAGAACTGATTTGCAAAAATGATCTTCTGAGATAGGGAGAGAGAAGCCTGAAGTCTCTGGAGTCATTATAGATTCCTTTTAACAGTAAAAAATTAGGTTCAGTGTAAACAGTGGTTCCTTTCATTTTGATAGTTAGTGCTCTAAACATTATCTACTTTGAAATCTTCCCCTCAAAAATTTGGATTTTGGAGCACCATAGGTTGCTGTGAGTATTTGTTTGAGTTTCTTTCTGAGTGATGTATAATTGAAGAAAAGAAGGCAGCGGGCGGTGAAAGATGAAAAGGGCAAGATGAATAAAATAAACCTGATCGGGAAGAAAGAAGAGAATTTGACATTTTATCAATGTGGCTATATAATTATCAGACCCGCCCCGACCTGTGGACAACTTATATACATTTTGATGGAAAACTAAGCATTACATTTTGTGTTGTTTTTTTTCATTGGAAAAGAAAAATTAGAATAGAAGGAAGGGGGAATAATGAATCGCACAGACCACTCGAGTAGCTTTATTAACTGTGTGAAATGAACAACTTACTATAGAAACAAACCGAGAGAGGATGCATAATGTTTTTGTGTTTGTTTTTTTATAATTGTTATCTTTAATGCTGCTGATCATTTTTGGGGTTTCTTATGCTTTCATGAAGAAAGTCATTTGATGACGACATTAAAGTTGACAAACGTTTGTTGTTACCACACATTAATGGAGCTATGATTGATTGTTATCTTGAATAATAGGCACATGACCAGTGACACACGTGCTCAATAATTTGAAATCCAAAATTCTGTTGCTATGATTGAAAATGATGCATTTATATATTAGATAGTTGTTTCATTATAACACACACATTCAGTACATGCATGGAATCATCATGTTGTGAGAAGTTGACAGTCTGCTGTCCAAGTTCAAGTCTGAAGAGCCCCTTCTCAGGCTATGAATTACTCATCATCATCATCATCATCAGAGTCATCATTGTCCTCATCGTCTTCATTATCCCCATTATCATCATCATCAGAGTCATCGGCGTTGTTATCACCGTCTTCGTCATCACTATCATCATCATCATCATCCTCTGTGTTGACTTTGCCAGACAATACATCCTCAATCCAGTCCTCCAGCTCCTCAGCCGTGGGCAGATCCTTCTCATCCTCCATCTCCATCCAAATACTGTCGGCCTACTCACACACGCACACAAATACACACAAGCAAGTGAATATTATTGATAATAATGATATTATTAGAAGAAAATTAACACAGCAGGTTCACAGGTTTAATGGACTCACATCTGTGACATTGACAACTCCGATCTGAGGCTGGAATAAGTCAACCTTGAAGGTCTTCTCCCAGTATGGAATCAGCTGAATGAGAGAAGCAAATAGCACATGAATAGAACATGCATCCAGAAGCTGTCTTATTTGCCTTTCCCTCTGTGAGTATGAGTAGAGAGAAATAAGAGCTCACCAGGGGGAAGTCGTCAGGGTCAATCCAAACAATGCTGAGGTCAGGTAAGTGTGTGTTATCACGGGCCACCTCCTTCAGGATCTCCAGGAACTCATAGCCATCTGGAAGAAAGTCGAATCAAATAAGATCAATAGATTCAGAACCTGGAAATAAATCCGTAATCCTGTGTATTCTATGTAAAGCACCATAACCACCTCCTACTCAACATCTCCAAGATAAGGAAGACTCAGAGGAGACGTATACCAATCACCATCCAGGGTGAGGAGGTGGAGATTGTATACTCCTACAAGTACCTTGGGGTCCACATTAACAATAAACTGGACTGGACACACAATACAGATGCCCTCTACAGGAAGGGGCAGAGCAGGATGTTCTTCCTGAGGAGACTGAAGTCGTTTCGTGTCTGTGGCGGACTCCTCAAGACCTCTTGCCAGTCTTTTGGCCCTCTGTTTCTATCGCCAGTGCAGTTTTCTTTGCTTTCTTGAGCTGGTGGAGCGGTGCCAGGACATGTGAGGTCAACAGGGTTAACAAGCTAGTGAGGAAAGCCCACTTGGTGGTGGGACTGAACCTGGACCATCTGGAATTGGTGGCAGTGGGGAAGGTGAAGGACAAACTGAGAGCGATCCTGGACAATCCTTCCCACCCCCTGCACGATGAGCTGTGGCTGATGGGCTGCTCATTCAGCCAACGATTCATCCCACCCAACTCGCACAACCAAATCCTTCAGATGCTCCTTTGTGCCCACGGCCATCAGACTGTATAACAGCAATTTGGACGGCACACAACTCTGACCAGCCTGAGATGCATCTGTGCTACCACTACCTCACTGCCTTATGCATCCACACGTCATGCCCTGACGCCGCTGTTTTATTTTTTATCCTTGTTGGTGTTACTCCATTTGCGTCCTATTTATTTTTGTCATTGTTGTTGTCACTCTGTTTCTATCGCCCTTGTTGTTGTTGCTTTGGTCGTCTATTCTCACCCTTGCGTTTTTTTTTTTCCATTCTGGTAACTATTTCTATCATTGCTTTTCATGTTGCTTTCTATTTTTTCCATAGATATATTTTGCTATCTTTTAACTGTCTCTTTATTGTATTTATATTCATAGTCATTGGCATTGCTGTTGTTGCACTCTGTGACAAAATGTCTCCCATGGGCATCAATTAAGCTCTATTAATTTATTTTATCTTAAATATAAAAAGTTGCCAATTACTCTAGTTTGCCGTTACATGTTAATGTGACGGGAAACATTAAGCTTTATTCAATTTAATGAGGCATTTTTGTGTTGCGAAATCAAGACAACAATAAACACTTCTAAACCTGTACTTGTTTAAAATGTAGAGTCTATTGTTTATGTTCTTAGGGCTTCAATAACTAGAACAAGTCCATGACATTACAAATATAAAATATAAAAATATAAAATACATTTATTTTTGCAGGCGGCACAGAGGCGCTTTTGCCTCAAAGCACGAAGGACCTGGTTCGATTCAACAAGGGGACCTTTCTGTGTGGAGTTTGCATGTTCTTCCCTTGTCTGCGTAGGTTTCCTCTGGGTTCTCCAGTTCCCTCCGACAGTCCAAAAACATGCAGCAGGTTAATTGGAAAAAATTGGGAAAATTGCCCAGAATGAGTGAGTGAATGGTTATCTGTCTTTAAATGTGGTCCTGCAATTAACTGGTGACCAGTCAAGGGTGTACCCTGCCTCTCGCCTGATGACAGCTGAGATAGGCTCCAGCATCCTCCGCAACCCCGAGTACAGGATAAGCGGCAGACGATGAATGGATGAATGAATATTGATTTTTGCATGAAAGAGTATGCCAACTGTTTAGCATGACATTGTTATGATGTATCTACAGGACAAAGGTGTGAGACATAGGGAACTGTGGTAGCATTTAAATGAATATAACTGATACTGGAGGGCTCAAAGGAGCTGGTATGATTTGATGGAGAAATAACTGTTGGAAAAAATGGTGCATAAAAATTGCATTAAAAAAAACTTGTACTTATCGTGTAGTTACCAGTAATCAGCGTTGACAAATGCTAAACTACCAGTTTCAACATCATTCATTAACTGAAATTGAAAACCTAGGAAGTTGCCACTAGGAACTTTGTAAAAACCTTGTAAGGATAGACTTTCATGTATTATCACTTATTGTCTCTTTCAGAATATGAACATCTGCATTCCCTTTATCCAATCATGAAATGCAATTAAATTGAGCTGCAAAGTTTTCTGTTTTTCAGCAATTATTGCAAAGATATATTGATTTTGAAAGTATTAAAATCTTCCAGTAGCTCATAATATTGTTGAAACAAAATATCTGGTACCTGTTTAACTGTTAAGTAATGTACTTGTATCACCGCAAAAAGCTACAAACACTTTATTTTAAACATTTTGTGACTCGTAATTTAATCCTTGCTAATGGGTTGGAAAAAGGGAAACACTTTATAAAAGGGTAAGTTTATGACAGAAGTGTATGCCTTAATAGCATGCTCTCACCTGGGTCCTCCTCTTCTGCAAAAGCCACAATGTGGATTCCCTCAATATCGTCCTCCTGAGACCAAAATTGAATAGTCCATAGTTCTAAATGACCGCTCTTGATGCTGCCTCTGCATCCATATTATTGTCACTCACCCATGTTTCAAACATATCTTCTGCACGAAGCTTCCTCAGAGTTGGTCTAATGAGAGCAGAATACACTGTGTGACCCTAGTGCAGTTTGTTAGCCTCAAGAGAAAAAAATCCATGATAAACATTTTGTTCTTTATGTACCTTCTGTGTTCAGTTATAAATACCGCCAGATCCTCCTCAGAGAGTGGCTTCCCTGGGATGGTGACAGGCTCCTCCATGAAGGGCTCATAGAAATCCACTTCATTTAACTTCAGAGTCAGTTCCTTTGCCACCTGAGGAAAGGCGCACAGGTCGCTCAAGACGAATGATGAAAGTGTGTTCTCACTTAGGTGTCTTCTTACTCACAGATTTTTCAAATGTGGCAAAGAACCTAATGTAGGGTTGAAATTGCTCTGCAGCTTCTTTAAATGCATCATAGTCTGACAATGAAAAAAGCAGAACAGAATGGCATTATTTATGCATCATCATTTTACAAGCACTTAGAATCACACATTTCCATATACGGTCGTTGTCAGTTGCAGCTCTGAAATTAGGTAGTGAAAATAACTGAACCATGACCTCTTCATAATGCTCCCACAGTTGGGCAGAGGAGATGTAGCTGCAGTTCATTACCACAAGTGAAACCACAATAGATTCAATCCCTCCATGCAATGTGAAAGGCGAGGAAAGCCGCAGCTGTGTGTGCAATTGTGATAAAAATGGATCTATAAATCCATGAAGATTAGGAAGTAAGAATGTATTCATGAAGGGCAAGAGCACATCACTGTCCCTTTAATTACAAACACAGAGGACACAAGGTAAAAAACTCAGTGCTACAAACTCACGTTCAGAGTCCTCATTCTTAAAGTACCCAATGACGCGAATGTCTTCCTCCATCCTATCAAAGGCTCTCAATTCAAGAGCATTTCCAATCACTTCCACTGGCTCCTCTGATAGCTGGAGTGAGACAGATGGACGAAGAAAATTTTGGTCAGATGGGTGGGATCAGTCTAAGCAGCTGGGAATCTGTCTTTTAATCAGTCTACTTACATCCAACAAAAACTCCACCAGAGTATTGGCAGAGAGCAAGCCATCAAACTCAATCACCCTATTATCCTTAAAAACATATATGCTGCCCTCCTCCTCCAGACCTATGACAGATATAATTACAGATGTGTGCTTCTGTACAATTGCTATTTGGACCATTTTGATTCAGAACTTAGCAAGTAGCCAGAAACACTTACCTAGTTTCTTTGACACCTTAGCATCTTTATGAGAATCGACCAGTCCAAAGCCAATGTCTTTCTCCTCCATCACCTGAGCTATTAGCTGCATTGAATAGGGAGAACGGTTTGGGTGGGATCGGGATCATAATAGGATAGAGACCAAATTGAGTTCTGAACATGAATGGCAAATCGCAGATAGTATCACCAGCAGAATCACCAGCTTCCCCACATATGACTAATTTTCTCCCAACAATTTAATGACTGTCTTTCAGTTCAACTAACATTCCTTGATTTTTAATTTATTCTTTTGATTTTGTAATGCATCTTTCCATCTTACTTCAATTGAACCTCTTCAGTATGATGACATACATTTCAAACCAGTTTCCAAAATGTAATTGTCTTAAGGCACTGTACTTCATGGAACAATTGCCACATACTGTTACTTTGGTTATTGTAAGTTTAAGCCAGACTGGATAATTATGTAACTTTCTTCTACATGTTCTACAGTCTGGCTATGGCACTTTCATTTATTTCCAAGTTTGGGCTTCTTTTCTTTCAATACCATGCCACACACATTTTCATCACTCAAAGCACCCTCTATCATTGTATGTAATGATCAATCAGCACATCTCACATTAACTAGTGTACAGTAAACTATGATGATTCCTTAAATGTTGATCTTGATGCTGTAAGTCCGCCTGCATCAGTCATGCAAGTGGAGTGTAACAAGAGCAGAACTGCAGCATTGAACTTGAGCTCAGTTCATCAAAGAGGAACTCGGCTCTGGGTAACATGAGATGAAGAGCAGAGAGTGCACAATGTTCCCCAATGTATGGCATTGCAATATTGCGATACAAGGATTATTTCTTTCACTATTGAACCGCTCATTTTACTTCAGTGCTGGCAAGAATAGGCATTTGTAATGTATTTATTATGTTTTCACAATGTCATTTAAAGTAGACCAGTTTCAGTGCAAACCTCAAAGGTTTTATTGACTTCGGGTAGGAATTTAATGGTGGAGGCAACAAGACCTCTGGTGGGCTCTGGCTTTATGAATGTCTCAAAGTGCACCTGCTATTTTGACAAGTGCAAAAAGTGCTCGATGAATGTGAAGATACCCCAGAGGAATAATCTCTCCGGGTGTCACTCTATTAATGGCTGTATAGTAAACTGAAGCTTTGCGATATGACAATGAGTCACAGCTGTTAAAATATACGAGGGAAGAAAACAGATTTGTTTAAATGACTTGAAATAATCAAATGGCTATTAAAGCAATACTTCAAACAGCAAAGTGAATTTGTAGGGCAGTGAGACTGTATTGCAACCCACTTATCACCAATCTGAGTATTTTTAAAAGCAAGATCACGAAAATGAAATGTCATTTATTTTTATTGATCTAAGATTGGTTGAGCTATTGAATAACAGCACACAGTAAATGCCACTGTTCGATGATTAATGTTGTTTGCAAGTGTGAGGCCCTTTCAATCACAAATTATTACAGACATTAAATTCACACCAAGGTGATTCAAGAACTGGTTGCAGGAAATGCTTTAGAGGATCTAAAGCAATATGACAATATACATTAGGTACACCATATTTGATGTATATTATAGCAGTTCTGTTCCTTTTTTCTCCACTCAGCAAATGTTGACAGGTAACTGCAGCAGTATTTACAGGCCCTGTTCTGTGAATTTTAGCTAGTGGATATGAGCTGAGGTTGCATACTCGGGCTATCACAGCTGGTGGGAGACCTCCACCCAAAATTATCCTGGAGGGGATTGTTGAGGTTGCAAATTTTACATTTTCTGTGTGAGCATTAAATTGTTAGATTTTCCCCCAGGCAGGAATTTGCTGAAATCCTTCACATTATTGTCCCGTGTAGTTTTGACACATTTTAAGAACCAACAAAATCGTTGTTACTTATTACTGAAAAAACTGTGATGATTTTTTGGGGGGGAGAAACAGCAGTTTATACTGAAAAAGTATTCAACAATTCAATAATTCGATCTTTCTGGCGCCAACTTTGATTTTCACACAACCATTTATATTAGTTCAAAAGTGACTGCAATTAGGAGGCTAACTGATTTAAATGATACAAATTTCAATAAATTACTATTGACAATTTCTACAAGGACAAATGTGAAAAAACCCGGCTTTGAAATATGACTTTATTAACATCTGACTTCTGCAATTTGCATTGGATTTCACAATGATCGATGTTGAATCCCTTCAACCTGCTCACCGTCCTATCTAACATGAAAAAAAAAAAAGTTTCAAGGTCAAGAAAATACCAAACTGTCATAGATCTGCTTGCATCAGCCTTTAAGCTACCCTGGGAATTGCTCCTCTGAACTCAAAACCTCTTTTTGTTGTAAACTAGAACAATGTGTACACATAATATTGGTTACTTATCTCAGTTTTGCTTACCTACATTAATAATCTCACATGTTCTCTTTCACTCATAGTGTGACCTCTACCCCTGACTGCTTTACATTCTTACCTCAAGCACCAGCTCAGTCATCTGGTGTTGCTTTTGCAGTTCCTTGTTGTCTGGTATTGGCCCATGATAGAAAAGGCAGAGCATGCTATACTTCTTCAAGTTCTTCTTGTAGTTCTTGTCATTGATGTCAATAACACGGTCTTTCCCATCATACTGTGGGAATTCAAGGCCCTTCTCAGCTGGGGCCAGAGGCACAAGCCTAAGGCAAGGAATCAGAAACAACCAGAGGGGGAGCATGGTCCACGGTGACCACACACCCAATAAGTTGTTTGGCTTGATTCAAAAGATAAAAATCTACAAACTGTAAGGTCACCAAAGTCCTTTGTGAGAGTACAGTGGTAAATGAGCGTTATATGCTGCAGAAAATCTCTGGAGGAGATAAAGTGGGTCAGATATCAGGCATCCCAAACTGTCCAGAGAAATCCAACTTCTATATGCATTCCCAGGACCCAGAAACCCTTTTTCCAATATTGTCCTCCTTGACGCCTCCACAAAGGAGAAAAGGGACTCAGGCCTCTGAGAGATTAAACGGGGAGGACACCATACTTAGCAGTGCTCCACCTCCACCCATGCAGGACAGGGCCATTTTTAGGAGACCAGTTGTTTGAAGGCTAAAAATAAATATGTATGTAAGAAAGAGAGATAGCAAGGGTTTATTTGCGAGCTATGGTATCTTAACACATGGCTTCTCCTTGATGGTTTTAAGAAATTATTTAATACCAAAGATTTTATTTTTAGAAGTTTGTGTCTAATCAAAGGGGGAATGTGATTCTTATGTTGGTATGGGAAGTGGTTCAGGTTTATGAGACAGTCAACAAGACAATCTACCAACAGGTGTGCGAAGGGCAACTCAAATATTATGTGCCTGTTGCATGGCATTTGTTATCCAGTTGATGCTATGTTTATAAGTTCATGATGATTAAGAGTTTTTTCTGGACTGTTGTTACAGTTTACATCTCAAAAAAATGTTGTGTGCAATTGATGGAGAAAACATGATATGCACAATATAACTTACACTTATACTGAAGAAAAGAGCAATAAAAGGTTTCTGCCAGAAATTTTTTCTCATGGAAATCGGTACAGAATCATATTACATGATAGCTTCTTAAACATAAACAAAGAAAAAAATTAAAATTATATTAATAGATTACTCTCCATCTGTGTGTGTGTGCGTGTGTGTGTGTGTGTGTGTAATTTTTGTAATTTGTCTGTCTGAAAATAGTACTACGACAGCTTGAATAGTTTGAATAGAAATTTACAAATAGTTAGAATTGAATTTTTGCCCCCTGAATGAACTTTCCGTGTTTGAACGATTCATCTGACCCCATGCACGTAGTTCATTGCTTTCTTGAACCTCAGAAACAGAGATGAAATACTTCAGGGACTAAATTGGTGTGGATTAAAAACCTGTTGGCCATCTTCGTCCATGACTGTATGCTGGCCTCTACTGGTTGTACAGTTAGAAAGAGAAATAAGAGAAATTATAAATTGATAGTAGAACAAATTATGGAAATGAAATGGCCATTTTTTTTGAAAAACAATTTCTGTTGAGTAAAATGTGCTCAGTAGACAGTTAGCCTCCACATTTGTACTGGCTCTTATTATAGTCTGTTCGTGAGTGATATGGTAAAATCTTCTTTACTTTATTATTGATCACTGAAAATCCACCAAGCTTTAAAAGCAGACGGAGATCACGTTTTCACTTCAATAGCTTGTAGTTTTACCAACAAAAAAGCAGCATCTTTTAAGAATCATTTTTGAATCATGTACCTTTGAATTAGAATTGAATCATAGGGTCCCCAGAATTCCAGACATAAAACCCACATACTGTGTTTAGAATGGGAGCGGCTGAAGTGAAGTTGATTCAAATGTTTATTTAAACTTCCCTTACCAGAGGAGAAATATTTATTTTTAGTTGAAGAATGACTTAATAGTCAACATTTATTGACCCCATTCTTGTATCTGCGTCCAAAAGCGATAGTGAAATAAATGATTTGTAAAATTGTGAAATAATTTTCAATGTAATATTCACTTTAATTTTACATTTCAAAGTCAATGGTTTTTTTTTTTTTATGTGTGTCCTTGAATTATCAGGCTGCAAAGTTAGTCATTGTGTCACACTCTGTTCAAGCTGAGAAGTCCAGTTTTCCTTGATGTATTGATGGTAGGGGTCATTTGAGTGCTCGCCCCTTTTGGATTTGACTGTGCTCACCAGAATTGCCACCACAATGAAGGCAAACATGCCAATCATCACAGCCAGATACCAGATGACATTCCTGAAGTTCTCCTCAGCCAGGGTCATGTCCAAAGTGTCTGTTGCAGATGTAATGTTACGCCTCCAGTTGTCAAGGAAGTGACCTAAAGCACGAGTTAGGGAGTCCTCCAGTTGAAGGGTTATGTTGGACCAATCAGATGATCTCATCTGTGAATGGGTAAAACAAGGGCCGCTATAGATGTTAGACTCAAACAATCTCAGATATTCAGCTTATTCAGCACTGGATGTATGTTTTCTTCCGTTCAATTTTCCATTGTTTGAGAATACATGCTCAAAAAATTCTTTAAATGAGCAAGAAATAGTGAATTTGTCAGACATTCATGATAAACTACCTTCAATGAAAACAACAAAACATATTGTTATTGAATTATTGAATTAACCGGTATTTAAAGTTTTGATATTTTTACTGACACATCATTGTCCAGAAGAATGTGAACATTTTCATGGCCTAACACCAATAAGTAATTCCTGTTAATAGATACAGAGACTGCTGCTTGAATTTAGTCTGAAAGTATAATAAATACATCTGAAGCCTAAACAATTACCTTCAATGAAATCATGTTTGTTTTAATCTAACATAACCCTAAATAATTAAGTTCCAAAAGTTTAATCCTTAACATGAGCTCTGTTATTTATCTGCATACATTATATTTCCGATGACTTGTCTTCTCTCAGACAAAACAGTAAAGCCAAACATATTAAACTCAGCAGCAAACATTTACACAAAATATAAAGGATAGTACTGCAATATTCTCAGGACTCTACCGACCGTTTTTCCAGTTGGTGCAGACCACATCTATAAAATGATCAGGAAACCCCTATGAACCAAGAGCTGGCCAGACACAGACTTTCTCAAAGCCACACTGCCACACCTTTCCTTTCCCCTTAATAGGCACAAAGCTTCTCATGTTGTTTACTTTTTTAATCTTTTATTCTTTGGCAGAGGTGGTGTGTGTGTGTGTGTGTGTGTGTGTGTGTGTGTGTGTGTGTGTGTGTGTGTATGTGTGTGTGTGTGTGTGTGTGTGTGTGTGTGTGTGTGTGTGTGTGTGTGTGTGTGTGTGTGTGTGTAGGGGGGAGTGTGGCTGTGATCTTGATATCTCTAGGGAGAGAACATGTTGTTTTTTTGTCT